>JAODAL010004657.1:0-153361 GCA_025379985.1 Phyllomedusa bahiana | reverse complement strand
GTGCAGGGGGCGGGGTTGCAGGGGTTTTTTCCATAGGGGGGTTTCCCCATAAAAAAAAATTTTGGGGTTTGGTTTTTTTTCAGATTTTTTTGGCAAAACCGCCCGAAACCGGGGCCGTGGGGGGAAAAGGGCCCTTATTTAATTTACAGATGACCAGGCCCACCATTAACCGGGAAAAAATTTAGAATGGGGTGAAATTCTATCAAAAAAAACCCCATAAAAGGGAAAAATAGAAAAAAAAGCTTTGTGGAAAATTTCCCCTTTAAATTTTTTCCCTTACCCAACCCTCCCCCAAGGGGAAACTTAAAAAATTCTCTGAAGATGTCCCTGTAGTTTCCGGCCCCCCAAGCCCATTAGCAGCAGACCTTCCCAAGGGTTCCTTTTAAATTGGGGTTTTGGCGTTGGGGGCCCTTCGTGGTTTGGGACTTTTTTTCCAGCAGATCCTACAGATACCTGGATTGGATTGAGATATGGGTAATCTAGAAATCAGCTCAACTCTGTGAACTCCTTGTCATGTTTCTCGAACCATTTGTTTGGGGGAAAAAAATTTGGGCCGTTTTAAGGGGTGGGGTTTTTGTATCTGCCTAAGACCCACCGAATACTGGCCCATAAAGGGGCTTGTGGGAAAAAAATTTTTTTAGGAAGAGGGGTACGGTTAAAAAGGAACATTTTACAAAAAATTGCCAGAAAACCCAAAGGGAAACAGATGTTTTCTGCTTTTATATAACGGGGGTTTGTCTCACCTATAAGGTTTGCTGCTTTTTATGTTAAAATTTTTGAAAAAAACAAGTCACTTTCCCAAATTTTGTTTCCCAAATTAACATTGGGTTCCAAACCTTTTTCAAAATTGATCCCCTCTTGAAATGGGTTTGCATCAGCCTTCCAGGTTGCTATAGTTTTCAAGCCTGTTCAATCTTCCTGATAGGGGCTGGAAATTTGCTGGTCGCTTATACAAAGACCGGTGTCCCCCAAGCCAAAACATCATTTCAGACCATTAAAGGGCCAGTACGAACACCCCCTGAATAAAAAAATTAAAACTGTGAAAACAAATGAATAAGATAAAAATCTATGAAAGTAAAGAAAACCCCTTTTTTAAAGGGGGTTGTCTCACTAAAATTGACCCCATTTTAACCTCAGTCCTGTTTTTTTTGGTTTCCCCTTTGAAATTAAAGGGGCGGTTTACTGGCTTCCACTGGGGCGGGCAGAGAACCCAGGTCTGTTCCTATAGAAACCCAAATGCTGACACCAAATCAGGAGAAAATTGAACAATCGGTAACAAATAAAACCAGGGGTTTGGCACCCCCATCAGAGAGATCAATGGGTTTCTGTGGGAAATAGCGCCCTGAAAAGCTGTTTGCAGCCCATACAAGGGGGGATATATCAGAATGGGTTTGGTTTAAGGGGTTAATGGACAAAACTTTTGCAAGTGACTTTTTTTTTTGCAAGATCTTTAAAAAGAAATTTCCTTGTAGTGGGGGACAACCTTTTTTAAGTAAAATACCATACCCCTTTTTTCCCCCCACCAAACCCAGCACGTTTTCGGGAACCCAAGGGGCCCCGTTTTTGGGTTTTAACCAACTTTCCCTTTTTAACAAGTTACGGGTTTGGGAAGAACCTTCCCGTCACTAAATTTTTTTCCCTTTGAAAGGCGCACCGGGGCCCTTTTAATTTTCAACAGGGTTTAAATTGTTTTTTTTCCCTTTGGGCTTTGAAATTCACAGACTTTCCCAACACTAACCTCAGCACTTGGCAAAAAATTTTTCCCAAATAAAATACATTTAAAAATTAATAAAGTCAAATAAAAATTTTTTCTTGGCACTTAAAAAATAAAATTTTGAGTTAACCCAAAATGGGGCAAAAGGCCAAAATAGAAGGTGCATGGATGGTATAGATGGAAATAATAAATGCCACAAGGTTTAAATTATTTAGAGTGCAAGACTTTTTTAATAATGTAAAATTTACTTTTTCCCTTTCAAAATTATTCAGATGTAAATTTTCTTTTTAAGATGCAAAAGTATATAGACCTGTGCTGCATCTGTGGAGACCTGAGAATATCATCATGTCTTCACTGAAGTGGTTTCAATAACGAACTTTTTCTCTGCTAGTAGGGGGTTTATTGGGAAATTTATTACTAGAATATAAAATTATAAAACTTTCCCCCGATTTACAAGAATTAACTACATAATACTGCCCCTATGTACAAGAATAAAACTACTATAATAAGACCCCTATGTACAAAAATTTTAAACCCAAATATAATACTGCCCCCCATGTAAAAAGGAAAATAACTACTATTAAAACCTTCCCCCCATGTACAAGAATATAACTACTATAATAATTTCCCCCCCAAAGTACAAGAATATTAATTTCTATAATACCTCCCCCTATGGGACAAGAAATAATACTTTCTATAATACTTTCTTCAATGTACAAGAATATAACTATATAATACCTTTTCCCCCTAGGGACAAGAAATTTAAAAAATTTATTTTTTTCCCCCCCCTAAGGGACAAGAAATAAACTACTTTTAATACTGCCCCAAAGTACAAGAATATAAATACTATAATAATGACCCCTATGTTCAAGAATTTTTAAAAAAACTATAATTTCTTCCCCCCAATGTACAAAAATAAACTACTATAATACCTCCCCCTATGTACAAAAAATATTTAAATACTATAATAAAAACCTTCTATGTACAAAAATATAAACAAAAATAATGCCCCCTATGTACAAGAAAAATAACTTCTATTTAAAACTGCCCCTATGTACAAAAAAAAATAACTACATAATACGCCCCCCAGTACAAGAATTTAACTATATAATACTGCTCTCATGTACAAAAATATAAATACTATAATACTGCCCCCTATGTACAAGAAAAATTTTTTAAACATAATACTGCGCCTATGTAAAAAGAATTTAACTACTATAATACTGGGTCCTATGGACCCAAAAATATAACTACTATAATACCCTTTCCCCCTTTTGTTAAAAATTAAATACTATAATTTCTTCCCCTTAGTAGAAGAAATTTTAACTACTATAATACTTTCCCCCTTTTTGTAAAAAAGAATATAAAATACTATAATACTGCCTCCCAAAGTACAAGAATAAAACTAATAATACTGTTCCCATGAACCCAAAAATAAAAAAACTACTATAATACGCCCCGTGTATAAAAAAAATAACTTTCTATATTACCCGCCCCCCTATGTACACAAAAATTTTAAAAATACATAAAAACTGCTCTCTAGTTCAAGAATATAAATAAAAATACTGCCCCCATGAAAAAAGGGAAAAATAACTACTTTAATACTGCGCCCATGTACAAGAAAAATAACTAATAATTTCTGGCCCCAAAGTACAAGAATATAACTCTTTAAAACGGGTCCTATGTTAAAAAGAAAATAACTTTCTATAAGCTTTCCCCCCATGTACAAGAAATTAAATACTATAATGGGTGCCCCCCATTTACAAGAATATAACCCACTATAAAACTGCTCCCATTAAAGAATTAATACTTTTAAAACTTTCTCCTTGTACAAAAATTAACTAAAAATAAACTGCTCCTATGTACAAGAATATAACTACTATAATACTGCTCCCCATGTACAAAAAAATAACTAAATTAATACTGCCCCTATGTACAAGAATTTTTAAAAATTCTATAATACTGCGGGCCTTTTTTTTAGCTCTGGATTTCCTGTTGCACTTTACCCTTATTAACCTCATACTGACATTCACCCCATTTTGTCCTTCAAAGTTTCCTGTGTCACGTCATCCAGCTACTCATGAAATCCTGCGACTTCTGTTCTCTCTTCATCTCTTTATTGTAACCTACATGAATATTTTAGGTTCAGTGAGGTGATTCCAGTGAGTGTTGGGCAGTCACTGAAGGATGGAAATGCTGTATAATAGACTTATAAATTACAGGATATTTATGACTCCACCAAGAAAACGAGTGTAAATATAAGTTCCCGGGGCTCAAGTTTGAACAACACAATAAATAACCACTTGTTCTACTGCTCCTACAATTAGGAGAGAGCTGAGAAAGAAATGCAAAGTTATTCCCCCGCTGTTATCGACCTGACAATATATTGTGTCCTTCAGCTGAATGTAAGTATGTGGCAGAACTGGGAAGGTGGAGATTCAGTAGAATTAAAGGGGTTGTCTCACTACAAGGATTGCTGCTTTTTATGCTAAAGATCTTGCAAAAACAAGTCACTTTGCAATATGTGTCCATTAACAGTGTCCTGCCTATTCCTAGATATCCCCTCTTGTATGGACTGCATCACCTCCTCAGGTCACTATAGCTACAGACCTGTTTACTCTCTCATGATAGGCTGCAAGGACTGGTTACTATAGCTACAGACCTGTTCAATCTCTCCTGATAGGCTGCCAGGACTTGTCCCTATAGCTACAGACCTGTGTGATCTCTCCTGATAGGCTGCCAGCACTGGTCACTATAGCTACAGACCAGTTCAAGCTCTCCTGATAGGCTGCCAGCACTGGTCACTATAACCACAGACCTGGTGTCCTCAGCAGCTCGTCACTGCAGGCCAGTGGTAGCCAGTAAACTGAATTTAAGAATGACACCATGAAAACAGGACTGAGGTAAGATGAATCGATGTAGTGAGACAACCCCGTTAAAGGTCAATATAAGACAACAACTGTAAGGGTATGTAGACATAGCGTATTGTGGCGCGTACTGTACGCGCCACAATATGCTGTATGTTTTAGAAGTACGCGGCCCCATTAACTCCCATTATCCACAGTGTGTAAACGCCGGGAAGAAATGTACGCCAGGGAAGATGGACGTAATTCATAGCTCTCTATGAGTCATCTTACACCTTGAGGCAGCCCAAATTGTTTGCAGTGTCGGACTGGAGTCCCTGGGATCCAGAAGTGGAGTGGATTCTTGGGGCTCACCAGCGGAGTTTATTCTTGGGGCCCACCAGTGGAGTTGATTCTTGGGGCCCACCAGTGGAGTTGGTGGAGTTGATTCTTGGTGCTATCCTTGGAGTGGATTCTTGGGGCCCACCAGTGGAGTTGATTCTTGGGGCCCCCCATGGAGTTGATTCTTGGGGCCCACCAGTGGAGTTGTTTCTTGGGGCCCACGAGTGAAGTTGATTTATGGGGCTCTATAGTGGAGTTGATTCTTGGGGCCCACCAGTGGAGTGGTTTCTTGGGGCCCACCATTGGAGGGGAAATTCTTGGGGCCCACCAGTGGAGTTGTTCTTGGGGCTCACCAGGGGAAGTTGTTTCTTGGGGCCCACTAGTGGAGTGGATTCTTGGGGCCCACCTGTTGAGTTGATTCTTGCAGACCACCAGTGGAGCTGATTCTTGGGGCCCACCAGTGGAGTTGATTCTTGCACACCACCAGTGGAGTGGATTATTGGGGCCCACCAAGTGAGTTGATTTTTGGGGGGCCCACCAGTGAGTGGAATTCTTGGGCCCACCAGTGAAGGTGATTATTGGGGCCCACTAGTAGAGTGGATTCTTGGGGCCCACCAGTGGAGTTGATTCTTGGGGCCACCAGGGGGAGTGTTTATTGGGGCCCACCAGTGGAGCTGATTCTTGGGGCCCACCAGTGGAGTGGATTCTTGGGGCCCACCAGTGGAGTGTTTCTTGAGACCACCAGGGGAGTGGATTATTGGGGCTCACCAGGGGGGCTGATTTTTGGGGGCGCACCAGTGGAGTGGATTCTTGGGGCCCACCAGAGGAGGGGATTCTTGGGGCCACCCGTGGAGTGGCTTCTTGGGCCCACCAGTGGAGTTGATTCTTGGGGCCCATAAATGCAGTTGATTCTTGGGGCCCACCAGTGGAGTTGATTCTTGGGGCCCATAAGTGCAGTTGATTCTTGGGGCCCACCAGTGGAGCTGATTTTTGTGGCCCAATCGACAGCTACTGTACATAACTGCAAATACCTCAGATGCCTTCTGCCTCTCTGTCTCTGCCTTTGTTCCTGAAAAAAAACACCCCTATGCCTACCATTCTCAAGGGCCCAACATGCCGAGGGGCCCACCGGGGGTTTCTCCGGTTCCCCGGAAGTCCAGTCTGATTTTGATTGCATTAGTAGTGTGTTTTAGTAGTGGATGCCCCTTGAGAACAAGTTCTCATTTGTATTTTCCCAGCATGTCCTCCTTGCGATAGCAACCAATCAGGTTGCTGGTTCTGATATTCTTTGCTATGGACAATTCTCCACTTTTTCTTTTCACCAGTGTTAATAAATCTCCCTCTTGACTTTGCATCTGTGTGATTCGATGCCGGATCTTCTTTGCTGTGTATAACTTGTAGAGCTGAACTGATTCCAGGCGGCGATCCATCACCTTATTTGTTTTTAGTATTCCAAGGTTATTAGACGGTTGGAATTTTAAAAGCAAAAGTTTGTCAATCACCCCCTCACCGCTCCATGACAATGATTCATGTTTCATTCATAGGAGATAACCTTGAAACAATGATATTTCCAGAGTAATATATTTCTCCACGGGTTGTAAGCCACCAAGTCAAGGAAATCACTGACTTTTATAAAACTGCCAGACGCAGACTGCTGCCGAAACTTCAAAATATTAGTCACTGCCTGCGGGTGACAGAATATAATCCTCAAGACCATTAAGGATACCGACACTCACTGAGAAAATTAAATAATAACTAACATACAGTGTCAGACTGGGGTGCCTGGTGCCCACCGGTGAAGTGAAGGAACCACAGTGGGAGATGTAGTCCAACAGTGAATATCTGCTCTGCAGCTTCTGTGGAACTAAAAGACTCAGCATTCTGCTTACTATGGCTTTTATCCAAAGACTTTGGCCCACCAGTGGACTTGATTCTTGGGGCCCACCCCAGCATGTTATCTTTTTGCCCTAAAATACTGGGGAGCCTAGGGTACAAGTATTTTGTGCAGTGTACCTTCTAAGTGCTGGGCAGCTTGCCCACATTTCTTTTGTGGGAGATATAAGCTGAAACCCAGCATGGTATAACTGTACAGATGGCGTTACCCTCTGTATCGCTTTATCCATATGCAATTCTCATTGGTATTGTTGCATTTTTTTTTTTTTTTAATCATAGATTTTTATTAAAGATTTTCAAGAAAACATTAACCATAATCTAATAAGTAAACCATTATAGAAATACGAAGGGGAAAGGACGCACCCTTTTAAACTAGACTGGATGAAAAAGCCAATTACTAAAACAAAGCGGCTGTTGTAAAGTTTACCATAAAAGCCTCACTCGGCCTTTGCATAAGGATCCGGAGCCAAAACAACTGTCCCCTTGACAAAGGAGGAGAGAAAACATGCAGGCAGGAGAAATTATTACTCATCAATGCGGGCTCGAGTGGGCTATGACCACCAAAACAGAGATAAGTCAAAAATATACAGACCCAATAGTAAGAAAAGAAAGAAAAAGAGAGAAGAAAGAGGAAGAAGAAAAAAAGGAGGGAGGGGGGGGCAGTCCGGCAGAGCCCAGGCAGTGCCCGCTCGTGGTGTGTCGAGAAAGAGTGAGCTAAACGCAAAGGGAATCTACTGTGTCTACTAGGCCGAAAGGGCCTGAAATCCAGGAGACGACTGGTATGCCGTCCAAGGTCCCCAAATAGTCATCCCTTCAGTGCCTCCTCAGGAGAACGTGTAATCAGGTCCTCCATACGAAAGGTGAGGCCACCTCATCTACCCACTCTGACAGTGAGGAGGGAGTGGTTTGACGCCAATGCCGTGGGATGACCGTTTTTGCAGCCTGCAGAAGGTCCCTGACAAAAGACTTTTTAAAAGGAAGATTGGGGAAAAATTTAAAAACAAAAAATAAAATTTGGGGCCTCAGGGGGAGTCCGGAAAACAATTTCGGGTGCAATTTTCTTTAGGCCCGAAAACCCCCTTCTTCCAGAAAATCCCAAAGGGATGAGAAACCCCCACCAATTTTGGGCCCATGGTACCTACCCCCCTTAAATTACAACGCCAAATATGTCGGGGATTTTTGGGAAAACCCATTTTTGGGGAAGAAAGGGCCCGGGCCCCATCCCCAACCTATCAAGATTTTTGAAACTAGTTCTTGCGTTGCAGGGGGGCTATGACGCTTTATGCGTAAGGGAAAAAAAACGCCCCCCTTTTTCCCCCCCCCCCCCCCCCATTCCCTTTTTCCCTCCGAAAACGACGTTGCAGTTTCTCTCCCCCCCCCTGTGCAGTAGGGGGGGAAGGGGGGAGTATTAGATGGAGAGCCCCAGCCAACGATAAATCAAAAAAAACTAGGGGGTTTTAGGGGAGTGTAGCCCCTTCACAAAAGGGGGATTTCCCCAAAAGGGGGATAGCTTTTTGGAAAAAAATCAAGCTTGCCTAGGGTTTTGAGTTAAAAAAAATGTTGAAGCCTGAAGGTCCCAAAATGGTTCCTAAGAAGGGGGGGGGGCCTTTTAGAATGTGAAAAAAGGGAAAAGCGGGACGTCCATTTTTCCGGGAATATAGTTTTTAAACCCCTGGGGGGGATAATTTAAATTGCCCAAAATTGATTTTCCTGAGGACCCCGGGGGAACGCGGGTTTGGCCGAGACCGGAAACAGTGGCCCGTCAAGGTCCAACAACGTCGGGGGGAAAGTGCAAATTTTTCCGTTTATTGAAAGGGGTATGGGGGTGGAAAAAGGAAAAAGGGTTTGGGTGTCAGAAAAAAAAGGGAATCCTGAGCCCCCAGGGGAGAGAAATTAGTGATTCCCGACTTTGCGCCCTGGGCAAAAATTATACCCAAAATTTTTTCAGTGGGTTGTGTAATAACCTAAGAATCGGGCAGGGCGCGGCCCCCGAAAATTAGAGTCGAAATCCGGAAGACCCCCCCCTCCCTCTCTTTAGGCCGGGGGTCAACAACTCTCTCCTGTTTTCTGGGTCGCCCAGTTTTGGCCAAATAAAAACCCTTTAAAAGCAACGTTGAATTTGGAAAACCCAAAAAGGGAGGCGGAATAGCGACAGGGACGGGTCTGGAATAAATACAATATTTTAGGGGGGGATGGGACATTTTTCAGTTTATTCATTCTCCCAAACCCAAAGGGGAAAAACCCCTTTTTTGGCCCCCCCTTCAAGTATGCCCTTAAACAATCCAAATACAGGGGAAAAGAAAGTTAGAAATAAAATAGCGCGGGGATTCGAAGGGATTTTGGGTCCCCAGAAAGAGTTTGCCACTCGTTTGGCCCAGGAGAAAAAAAATTTTGTTTTTAAGGGGAGGAGACCGATGCCTGATAAAGGGTTTACTTTTAAGAGTTTCCCGTTTAGTGTAGTTGATTTTGTAATTGGACCATGCCCTGAAAGAGTCAATTCAAAAATAAAAAGGGGGCCCAACGACATTTTGGGGGTTTTTTTTAAAGTATACGGGGAGACGTCGGCGAAGGCTGAACATTTAAATTCCCGGGCTCCCCCAATCACCACCCCCACTGATGTCCGGTTTTTTACGTATGGAGCCCAACCCAGATGTTCCATAAACCGGGACATACAATAGGGGGGAAAGGGGGGGAAAGCCCTGCCTGGGTGCCATTATGTATTTTAAAAAGGGGTTTCGAAAGGGAGCCATTGATTTTAAACCTTAGGGGGAAGGGTTCTGGTACAGAGCGAAAATTTTTCCCCTATAAAATTGGGGGGCCAAGTCCTATGTTTTCCCAAGAAAAGGGGAAAGTAAAGTCCCATGAGATCCGGTCAAACGTTTTTTTTCAGCGTCGAGAGACGGGAAACCATTTTGGGGGCACCCCGGCATCCGGGCATATGGATGAACCCAAAGGG
The DNA here is from genome assembly GCA_025379985.1 of Phyllomedusa bahiana. Taxonomy (NCBI): domain Eukaryota; kingdom Metazoa; phylum Chordata; class Amphibia; order Anura; family Hylidae; genus Phyllomedusa; species Phyllomedusa bahiana. The sequence goes on along the minus strand of JAODAL010004657.1, from coordinate 143,613 downwards.
TCTTGAGGGGGGTTACCCCGGGGCTTCCGCCCCCGGAAAAAAACCCACCGGGTCCGGGTAATCAGGGTAGGAAAATAGGGTTTTAAGACATTTGCTAACAATTTAGAGTATATTTTAAGGTCAACATTTAAAAAGGAGAGGGGCCCTATAACTCCCGCAAACCTGGGGGTTTTTTTCCCTATTTTAGGAAGCCCCAAAATAGGGGCCAACGTAAAACCCCCTGGGGGAAAGGGGGGAGGCCGAGACACTATTAAAATTTTTCAGCATAAACGGGGAGAGGGGGGGCGAGGGGGTTTTTAAAAAAACGGGGTTTGAAAAAGCCTCGGGGCCCAGGGCTCTTTCCATCGGGGATCTTTAAAAAACAGCCCCACTCCGCCCTCGGGAGAAGGGCCCCCCCAAAATTTTGAATGATTTCACCCGGGAATCCCTGAAAGGGGGGAAGGAGGTTCGGTCTTGGGTTTGGGGATGGACAGGGTAGCGGGGGAGATTATATAAATTTAGGGGGTAAAAAGGCACTAAACTCAGCCCTATCTCCTCAGTGGTCTGTGAAAGTCCGCCCCGAGTGCTGTTTTAGGCTAGGTATGAAAGACTGTGCCAGTTTCCCCTGGGGGCCCTCCCCAAAAAGACTTTCCCTTTTATTTCCATATTCATAGAATTTACTGCGGCAAAGCTGAAGATACTTGCCCCAAGGGGCTTCGAGAAAAACGACGAATTCGGGGCCGAGCCACCAGGAGATCCGGCACCCACATTCTTAGGAGAGCTTGTTTTTTTGAACCCCCAAAAGCCCCCCCATTTTTCTAAAAGGGTTTTTCCCCAATGGCGGGGAAAAGGGGGCCTTTTAAGAAGGGGCTGCCGTGCTTAATAAAATGCCTCGTAGGACGCTTTTGGGGGCCCTTCCCCATTAAAAAAATAAGCTTGGTTGAATCACATCATGATCCCCCCAAGAAAGGGCCTCAATGGTCTGCTTCAAGCCCCGCCAGGCAAACGGGTTTTCCCAGTAAAAGGACTCATTCAACCCTCCAGACCCGTGTTTTTAGGAAGCCACCTTTGGGGAGGAGGGGAGAGAGGGACCCCTGGCGCGGGGTTTCCACCCAGAGAACACTTCCCATGAAAAGGATCTAACCAGGGAAGGGCAAGGTTTTTTGGGGCAGGACATAGTCGATGCGACTATATGAATCGTGCGGGGTTAAATAAAATGTATAATTTTCTATCCAAAGGGTTTGCAGCCGCCAACCATCCAAAATTTTAAATTAAAGAGAGCTCTTTTGGGCCTTCTTTAAAAAACTGAGTTTAAAAAGCAGAAGAGCCCCGTTGGGGTTGTCCAAAAGGGGGGGTCAAGTGTGAAAATTGGGAAAACCCCCGCAAACAGGAAAAAGTCCCCCGCGCGGGATGTAATTCCCGGTTTTTCAAAAGGGCCCCAAAAAAAAAAAGATTTCTTTTTCCTTTTATTGGGGGCAAAATGTTCACAATCGTAAACCTGTGTCCATTTAAAGGTAAATTTTTTAAAATTAGATTTCCTTGCCCCCATCATCCACAATGCACTGTACCATCTGATTGACAGAATTTTGGGGGATTTGGGGGGGCCCGGCCCCTTTCTTTTGGAATTGGGGAAAAAAGGCGAAAGTACCATTGCGTAAAATTTTTTGTTTTTTATCACAGGGGCATTTGGGGGGATTTTTAAGTGTGTTTTTTTTAAAACAATTTTTGGGGTTCTTGAAAAATTGTAGATGATATAGGATTTTGGGCACGTTTTTTTAGGGCCCCCTTAGACCCTTTGCGTTGTAAAATGACTAATTTTTTAAAGGGCCCCCCCTTTAAGAGGGAAAGGGAGGGGCCACCAATTAGAAATTTGCAACCCCTCTGAGCCCCCCCGGCGGGGGGGAGGAAGGGGGGGGAAAAAAGGGGAAAAAGGGAAAAAAAGAAGAGAAAAAGAAAAAAAAAAGGGGGGGGAAAGGGGAAAATTTCAACACAAAACGGGAACCAAAAAAAATAACAAAAAGAAAGCAGGAGGGAAAAGCCCCCCCCCAACAAAGACTAATTTAAAGTTTCCCATAGGAAAAACTAGGGCAGGGCACCAAACCAAAAAGCGGTCCGGAAGGGGAGGGCCCAAACCCCATGTGGGGAAAAGCGTTTAAAACAGGCAAGCTCCAGGGCAGCCCGCGGCTCCCCCAAAATTTAATTTAAAAAAAGACCACTAAACCGGGTGTCGAAAAAAAATTATATCTCGTGGAAATAACCAATGGGGGGGAGAGAAGTGGGGCCCGCAGCGTTACCAGGGGGTGCACTCCCGCAAATCCCCCTCACAGAAGAGACCCTTTAAAAAAAGGGGGGAGAAAAAAAAATTCCGGGTAACAAGCTAGGGCAAAATCCCTCAAGGTGCAACCCTTTGGGGGCATCAAAAGGGCACCGGGCCCCATTCGGTAGGGGCTGCAGCTTACAGGCCGATGGGGTTTTGGGGTCTATGGGAAAAGGGGTGCACAGGATTGCGGGGGGGGCGGCAGTAAATCCCCATTTCCTTGGTCTGCTTTCCCGGGAGGTACAAAGGGGAAAGGGCCCCTCCCTCAATGAGATATCAGAAATTTGTAAGTCCCTCAGGAAAAATGGGCACATTTAAGGAGGCCAGGGGAAGGATTTCCCCCCCCCGCCGGGCCCAAGAGAGCAAAGGGGAAAAACCCCCCAAAGGTATGGGGAAACTCTCTGTCCTTTTGAAAACAAGAAAAGGTTTGAGCATTGCTCGTTTAGCTAAGTGTTTAAAAGGGGAAAAATCCGGGAAAAATCTGTATTTTGGGGGATTTTAAATGATAGGGATCCAAGTGTTCGGGGGGCCTGTAAAATCTCCTTTTTTGGCCAAAAGAAATAGATCGACCCAAAAAAAACGTTTCCCCGGGTTTTTGAGGATCCCTTTTCTGGGTGGGGCAGCGCTTATGCACCCTGTCCATTTCAATGAACGTATTTGGGTCAAGTTCTAGTATGTTATTGAAAATGTGGAGCTTTGGGAAATACAGCTAGCCGTTGGGAAAGACTCTGGGAGACCCCTAAAACCTAAAAAATTTTTTTTCCTGCGGGGGCCTCTATTTCAACATGTCTGGGTGTTAGGATGGCGAAGACTGAGAAGAATGCCTTTCTTTGGCTACTCCTTGGGGGCAGCCCAAAAAGGGGAGAAGAAGAATCCTGGACCTTTTCCCGGAAAAGAGTCCACTCTAGTAGAAATGAAGCGAGATCTGTGCGAAATTGGGGGAAATTTCCCTCCGAAACCCCCCCGCAAAACCCTGCAACATTGAAAGTGAGATCTTGCCCCCGTTGGAAGGGCTTGAAGAAGAAAAAGGGAAGGGTCTGCCAAGGTAACTGGTTTTAACCGTTCCCCGGGAAGAGGGGACTAACTCAGCAAAATGCCAAAGCCAGGGGAGTCGATGCCCATCTCCAGAAAAGGGGAAAAGCCGCGGTGACGGGAAACCCCCGGGGTGTTTACATGGGATGGTTTATGGGGGCGGCAAACTGCGGCGAGGATTTGGGAAAAGGAGGAAGGGATCCCGTTTTTTTCAGACCCAAAATTTTGGGTTTGGGAAAATAAACCCGTGGAGACATTTGCATCTGGGCTGGTGGAAAAGGGGGTTTACCTGCCGGTTTTCCCCGTTGAGGCCCTGGGAGGGGGATAGTCCCCCCAAGAGGACGGTAGACGGGAGGGGAACTCATCCCTGTTTCCCAAAGGGGTGAGATGCAATCGCCTACTGAACATCTCCGCCGGGATGGCCCAGAAACTCCCTGGGGGGGGGTCCCGTGGCCAGGGGGAAGTGCACCTTGATTTTCCAGGCGGGGATGGGGGCTTCCTGTGGATGGGGGCTTTACAGGCCCGGGTTTAGTGCTGGGAGTTAGGCAAAACCTTTTTGGGAGTAGACTGAGCGCCTGGGCCACAATGCCCTTTGGGACCCTTGAGGGTAAAATCAGAGGGGGATCCCCCAAAGGGTTTTGCAGAGGCCCTTCACAATTTTTGCCTGTGGGGGGAATTTGGAAAGGGAGGATCCCCCCGGGAAAAGACAGCTGGGTGAGGGGGTCAACTGGGCTAGTCCTAAGGGGGCTACCAGGAAGAGTGAGAAAAGGGGCCCAGAGGCCCATAGGGGGGAGTACCTGAAGGGGGATCGCGGATCCTTTTTCCCCCCTGAAGCGGTACAAAGGGTCCTGCCGGTGTGATCATTTTTTTTGGGGCGGGGGCAGCCCGGAAACGTACTGGGCTCGGGCACCCCGCGCCTTCGGTCGTGCTCCCCGCCTTTTCCCCTTTCTTTTACAGCCTGCAGCTTTTGGAAAGGGGGGCGGACCACCCTTTGGCCCGCGCCGCAGATTCCCCTGTCCGGGCCCCTTGGGGCCCGGGGGCGGGGGGGGAAACCCCCCGGGGGCCGGCCCCCCCCGATGAGTCAGGGGGTTCTGGGACAACCCCATTGCCCGGGCCCGGGGCGATCTTCTCCTTTCCCGCGGGTTTAAAAGCGGTTGGGCCCCGGGAAAATTCACAGCCGCCCGCCTGCCTTGGATGGGGTGACAGGCTCCCCCTTCCCCCCCCTCCTGCGGTTTCCCGGGGCCGGGTGGGAAGGGGAAGTCCCTGCAGGGTTCCGGCGCGAGGGCCCCACTCCCAAAGGGCCGGCGGGCTATTTGGTGGTAAGGGTGTGGCGGCATCTTTAGCCTCCTTTAAGGCCCCTTAAACCCGCCGAAATATTGGGATTTTGTCTCCCTTTGGGGAAAGGGCAGGGTCAGCCCGGGGAGCCTTCTTTCCCCCTTTTTGGGCGATTTCCCCCAGTGGGGACGAGCTTTAGGATTCGGATTTGGGGAAGGGCTTCAGAGGAGCTCTCAGAACTGCTTCCTCACTCCGCCATGTCAGGACACGCCCCCCGTATTGTTGCATTTTTAAGCAGTCTCCCCATGTATTATACTGTGGTTTTTTGCTTTGCGGTGTGAACTAGTACCTAGAGCATTTGCTCATTAATTAACGGCACCTGCTATCTTTTCCGCTGCAGCAATAGGGCCAGAGTCGCCTGTGCTGGGATTTGGGTTATATCCATCAATTTAATACCTCATATCTTGATATTTTTTCCAGCATGTTATCTTTTTGGCCCCTAAAATACTGGGGGAGCCTAGGGTACAAGTATTTGTGCAGTTGTACCTTTAAGTGCTGGGCAGCTTGCCCCCATTTCTTTTGTGGGAGATATAAGCTGAAACCCGCATGGTATAACTGTACAGATGGCGTTCCCTCTGTATCGGGTTTATCCATATGCAATTTTTCATTGGTATTGTTGCATTTTTTAGCAGTCCCCATGTATTATACTGTGGTTTTTTGCATGCTGGTGGTGAACTAGTACCTAGAGCATTTGCCCATTAAATTTAACGGAACTGCTATCTTTTCCCATGCAGCAATAGGGCCAGAGTCGCCTACTGCTGGGATTCAGTGTATCCATCAGCCTTTGAAGCTGTAAGTGTAGCTCTGTGATTTTTTGGCCCACCAGTGGACTTGATTCTTGGGGCCCACCAGTGGAGTTGATACTTGGGGCCCAGCAGTGGAGTGGATTCTTGAGGCCCACCAGTGGGGTTGGTTCTTGGGGCCACCAGTGGAGTTGATTCTTGGAGCCCACCAGTGGAGTTGTTGCTTGGGGCCCACCACTGCAGCTGAATCCTGGGGCCCATCAGTGGAGTTGATTCTTGGGGCCCACCAGTGGAGTTGATTCTTGGGGTGCACCAGTGGAGTTGATTCTTGGGGTCCACCAGTGGAGTTGATTCTTGGGGTCCACCCGTGGAGTTGATTCTTTTGGTCCACCACTGGAGTTGATTCCTGAGGCTCAACAGTGGAATTGATTCTTCATTGATTCTTGGGGCCCACCAGTGGAGTTGATTCTTGGGGCCCACCAGTGGAGTTGATTCTTGTGGTCCACCACTGGAGTTTATTCCTGAGGCTCAACAGTGGAATTGATTCTTGGAGCACACCAGTGGCATTGATTCTTGGGGCCCACCAGTGGAGTTGATTCTTGGGGCCCACCATTAGGGTTGATTCTTGAGGTCCACTAGTGGGGTTGGTTCTTGGGGCCCACCAGTGGAGTTAATTCTTGGGGCCCACCAGTGGAGTTAATTCTTGGGGCCACCAGTGGAGTTTATTCTTGAGGACCCCAGGGGAGTTGATTCTTGGAGCCCACCAGTGGAGTTGATGCTTAGAGCCCACCAGTGCAGCCGATTCCTGGGGCCCACCAGTGGAGTTGATTCTTGAGGCCCCCAGGTGGAGTTTATTCTTGGGGTCCACCAGTAGAGTTGATTCTTGGGGTCCACCAGTGGAGTTGATTCTTGAGGCCCCCAGTGGAGTTAATTCTTGTGGCCCCCAGTGAAGTTTATTCTTGAAGAACTCGGTGGAGTTGATTCTTGGAGCCCACCAGTGGAGTTGATGATTGGGGCCCACCAGTGCAGCTAATTCCTGGGGCCCACCAGTGGAGATGATTCTTGAGGTCCACTAGAGGAGTTGGTGCCTGGGGTCCACCAGTGCTTTTAAACAAATAGGGACACCCAATATGATGATGTCATGTTTTTGAAAGCTTCTAATAGGTTTCTTGGCATCATCTGAGTTAATTAGAAACACATCTGTGGATGTATTTTAAAGCACATTGTGGACTTGCATAAGTCTGGTTCATCCTTGGGTACAATTTCCAGATACCTGAAGGTGCTTTGTTCATCTATACAAATAATTATACGCAAGTACAAACAAGATGGGAATGTCCAGCCATCGTACCGCTCAGGAAAGAGGAGAGTTCTATGTCTCAGAGATGAACGTGCTTTGGTCCGCCATGTGCATATCAACCCAAGAACAAAAGCAAAAGACCTTGTGAAGATGCTGGTGGAAGCTGGTAAGATTGTGTCATTATCCACTGTGAAACGAGTACTGTATCAACATAGGCTGAAAGGCCACTCTGCCAGGAAGAAGCCATTACTCCAAAAAAAACATATAAAAGCTAGATTAATGCACACAGGAACAAAGTCCTACATTTCTGGAAACATGTCCTATGGTCTGACCAAACTAAAATTAAACTGCTTTGCCATAATGAACATCGTAACGTTTGGAGGACAAAGAGAGAAGCTTGGAAGCCTAAGAACACCATCTCATCTGTGAGACATGGGCGTGGCAGCTTCATGTTGTGGGGTTGTTTTGCTGCAGGAGGGACTAGTGCACTTCACATAATAGATGGCAACATGAGGAAAGAAGATTTTGTGTCAATACTGAAGCAACATGTCAAGACATCAGCCAGGAAGTTAAAGCTTGGGCGGAAATGGGTCTTCTAAATGGACAATGACCCAAAGCTTCTGCCAAACTGGTTAAAAAGTGTCTTAAGGAGAACCAAGTCAATGTTTTGTAAATTTATGGGCAAAGCTGAAAAGGCCGGTGCGAGCAAGGCGACCTGCAAACATGGCTCAGTTACACCAGTTCTATCAGGAGGAAAGGGCCAAAATTCCTACCAACTATTGTGAGGAGCTTGTGGAAGGAGATCCAAAGCGTTTGACCCAAGTCCTACAGTTTAAGGGCAATGCTACCAAATACTAATGAAATGTATGGAAACTTTTGACTTTGTAAAAAGTAATAAAAATGCCTTAAAAATCTCGTTCTCTCATTATTCTGTCATTTGGCAAATAGAAATAAATTTGGTTCTTTTTGCCCTAAAATGGGAAAGGTTTATTCTTCTTTTTGTCAGGAGTGAAAAAAAAACCTGCAGGGGGGCTTTATTTTTAGTGGTTGGAACTTTGGTTTCGCGTAATATAACTTTTTGTTATTGGTTTTTTATATGTACTTTTTAGAGCCTTGGCTTTACTAGTCCCCATCTGACTGTCTTTGTAACTCTGAATATGGTTTGTAATCTAAAAAGTAATTCATTACTTAAAGGCATTTGATGCTTTGAATCATTAAGCTGATATTAGCTTGGAAAGTGAAGTCAAAACTTTGGCCAAAACATGTTCCCTCATATTGGTAGTGACAACCTCTTGGCCTCCTTAGCCTTTATTGGTTAAACCATGCAGCAAGCTCAGCAGTATGATAGCAAGCCATTATTTGGTAGACCAAAGGCGGTCTAGCTTAATTGGTAAAAAAGGCTTTGTTTGGCTCGCTGCTGTGGTGTGCCAAGTATCGGTGCCAGCAGTCCTGGCTAAAAAATTTTATATATTCAGGTTTATTTTATGTCTGGGCTTTAAATCTTTAGAAATCTTCTGTCGTGATGGTGTAAGTGCTTTTGCTTATGACATTGTGAGAAGGGTTTTTCCTTTGCCAGATATTGGGGTTCATATACTCCACTAATGGTGGTGCTTCCCATTGCTATGGTCTCTCTATGATCAATGGGGAAATTTTTCGAATTTCACACCCCCTATTAGGTGTTCCCCGTAAGGGAGATCTTTCTTTTTGAGCTATCATTGCCCCCCAATTAACCAAGCCAGCATCGTTTCCTCTGTATGATGAGGGGCAAAACCCAAAAAGGCTGTTAGAGAGGGGTTTGGTTGGCTTGGCTAAATACCCCTTTTGTTTTCCCAAACCCCCGTGGGAAAAAAGAAAATTGAGGATTTGTTCATCCAAAAAGAGGGCGTAGAGCTTCTCAGCTCCGCCCCATAATGCCTTATTTTGAGAGTTTCCTGGGTGCAAAAAGGAATTTCAAATTCCCCAACGCCTATATCGGTGTGTCCAAAGGGAGATTTCCCTTTCTTGATCAATGTGGAATCAAAAGAGGAGAAATTCATCTCGAGGGGGGACTTGGACCCATCAGCTTTTCCACTATGGGCAGCTTTGCATTATATAGAAGCACCTTTACATTATCCAAAAATAGAGAGGGCATCTGGCCCATTGGGCATGTTGACTTTTTTCCTTCAAGGTTTGGGTTGAGGTAGAATTTTGGGATCACTTTGCCTATATTGACATAATAGCTGAAACTGGAGCTTCTAGTTTGTTAAATGGCCCAGTCCTAAAATAGGATTCAATTATTTTTACCCATAATGCTTTGTTTAACATGCCTTACCTTGCCAATATACACAGTCGATTCACATTATTATGATCACTTCCCACTTTTGACATCGGCAGCACGTAGCTCATGTAGGTAGGAATGGGCTTGGTAGGTATTTAAGGTGTGGGAGTGGCTGTCTGCACCTATATCCCTTATTGCTGTCATGTGTAAAAGAGAAAAAACAGAGATGATTATTGGCTTTCGGGCCCCGGGTGGCTTTATTTCTGACACAGCGCAGTTTGTGAATTGTTGGCGGCTGCTGTAGTGAAAGTGTATTGTGAGTGGACAAATGGTGTCCTTGCAAATAAGCAACATGGAAACTGCGACCCTAGATCGACGGAGTCACTGACCTTGCTAAACCCCACTGTGTTATGGGGCCCCGGGGCCGACGTGTCACTGCACCTCTGTACCCTTGTGTTGGGCCCCCAGCAGATGGGGTGTATGCCCTTTCTAACCCCCCTTGTGTAGGGGCCCGGGAGATGATGTCATGCACCTCTGCTAACCCCACTGTTTTGGGCCCCGAGCGATGGATGCACTGCACTTGCAACCCCATGGTATGGGGCCCTGGGGCAAAAGGATGTCACTCACCTTTGCAAAACCCTACTGTGTAGGGAGGCCCGGAGCAGACGGACGTCACTGCACCTCTGCTAACCCTACTGTGTATGGGGCCCGGAGCAGACGGATGTCACTGCACCTCTGCTAACCCTACTGTGTATGGGGCCCCAGAGAGACGGATGTCCCTGCAACTCTGCTATTTCTTCTGTGTTTTGGGCCCCGTAGCAGAAGGATGTCTCTGCACCTCTGCTAACCCTTCTGTGTATGGGGCCCCGGAGCAGACTGATGTCACTGCACCTCTGCTACCCTCCTGTGTATGGGGCCTGGAGCAGCGGACTGTCTGCACCTCTGCTAACCCTACTGCATATGGGGCCCCGGAGCAGACGGATGTCACTGCACCTCTGCTAAACCTACTGTGTATGGGGCTCCAGAGAGACGGATGTCACTGCACCTCTGCTATTTCTACTGTGTATTGGGCCCCGAAGCAGATGGATGTCTCTGCACCTCTGCTAACCCTACTGTGTATGGGGCCCCGGAGCAGACGGATGTCACTGCACCTCTGCTAACCCTACTGTGTATGAGGCCCCGGAGCAGACGGACGTCACTTCACCTCTGCTAACCCTACGGCATATGGGGCCCCGGAGCAGACGGATGTCACTGCACCTCTGCTAACCCTACTGTGTATGGGGCTCCAGAGTAGATGTCACTGCACCTCTGCTATTTCTACTGTGTATTGGGGCCCCGAGGCGACTGATGTCTCTGCACCTCTGCTAACCCTACTGTGTATGGGGCCCCGGAGCAGACTGATGTCACTGCACCTCTGCTAACCCTACTGTGTATGAGGCCCCGGAGCAGACGGACGTCACTGCACCTCTGCTAACCCTACTGCTTATGGGGCCCCGGTGCAGATGGATGTCACTGCACCTCTGCTAACCCTACTGTGTATGGGGCTCCAGAGAGACGGATGTCACTGCACCTCTGCTATTTCTACTGTGTATTGGGCCCCGAAGCAGATGGATGTCTCTGCACCTCTGCTAACAAAGTTTTATAGACAATGGTATTAAATGTTGGAGCCCACCAGTAAAGCTGATTCTCGGTTCCCACCATTGGAGATGATTCTTGGGGCCCATCAGTGGAACTGATTGTTGTGGCTACCAGTGCAGTTGATCCTGGGTGTCTACCCTACTGGTAATGTGCATAGCTCTTGCACTCTATGGGCCACATGTATGAAAACTGTCTTGGTCTAAGACTTTCTTTGTTGCCCATAGCAACCAAGCAGAGTTCTCCTTTCATTGCATATAGAGTTCTGATGTAATAAAAGGGGAGCTCTGATTGGTTGCTATGGGCAACAAAGAAAATCTTAGACCAAGACAGTTTTCATACATGTCCCCCTATGTCTGGCAGGTCTGCCATGCTTGATTATGACAATTAGCAGAATTGATTAATTGGGATTTTTTCAGTAGTTGTAAAATAAAAAAAAAGTTTGCATAAGTATACATACCCTTTAAAACTGGTGCCATGTGACTGAAGCCAAATAGTGCAGCAGTATCTTCCTATAGGAGTTAACAAGATTTTCTCCAAGATTTTTCACGTGCTGCACCGGTTCTCTGGAACAAGCTACCCTGTATGATCAGGAATACTCACAACCCTCATAGTATCAAGTGCTGAGAATACATCTTCTTAGTCAGGCTGACCATGATCCCTATTGCTAAGCCCCCCACTTTATCACTCCCTGCACTTGGGCACTCATGGCACGTATCTGTATATAGATGTACGGTCTGGGTGGCAGGTTTTTTTCACTTTTTATGTTAATTCCCCTTTACTTATGTAACATGGCTGGACCAATATGTAAACTGAGCACTTCTCAGCATTCGTCTCACCCATACCACACTTATAGATTGTAAGCTCTTGCGAGCAGGGCCCTCACACCCTGTGTCTGATCTGTAAGTAGCTGTTTACTGTGTAATGTCTGGTTTGTCTGTGCTTATACCCTCTACATTGTAAAGTGCTGCGGAATATGTTGGCGCCATATAAATAAAGATAATTATTAACAAGTATTTCTAACTTTCTTCTCTCCTGCCCAAGCCCTTAGGAGGTAAAGATCTGCAAGTTGAAAGCAAAGCCCCTTTTTCATCTCAAAGATGATTTATTTATGAAATTGAATAAGTTATAAGTTGTGTATGAGAGGTATAAAGGATAGGAACGGGCCGGCTAGAGGTGACAGACAAGCCATATATCATCGTTATGGCACGCTGCCTCCATGACATCTATGGGGAGCATAGATAATTTAAAAGAAAAAACAGAAGAGTCAAAGGCCGGCGGTAATCCTGAGAAATCAGATCCACGGTAATGCTCCAAGTAACAGAGTATTGGCAGCGAGGCCTGGAATTTATGCAGTGCGGGGGCATCGAGTGCCGTCCCTACAACAATAACCCCATAAATAATGTCACATGTTTTTCAGTGCAATATCATCTTCTAGGAATAAAGATAAAGGGTGACATGTCAGAAAAGTGGCGTATCCATGCCAGTTTTAGGCGCATTAAATCAGTGTAAAGTGCGCCAGAAAGTCTGATCCTTTCCAAAATCTGGCATCAGGTATACCTTGCATAGAAAACTTAATGTGCCTAAAAAGGCGAATCGCGTCCAAAAAGGCGTATTGCGCAACTTGCGGCACATACCATATCATTGGTGGTATATGTAATGCGCATTGCCCGACGGAGGCGCATAACATATGTAATATGCCTCAATAGGCGCATTGCGCAACGAGGGTGCACAGCGCACCATATTTAGGCGCATTACAGAGTGTCGTGCCCGGTGTATAATGCGCCTAGTTTTGGTGTACAGCAGTTCATTTACAACAAGAATATGGCGTCAAAAGTGGTTTTGGTGCAACATAGACCAAAAAACTGGCTTTGGCGTGTTGGGACATGTCGCCCAAAGAGTCCAGGGAATCGCACACAGGGTCATAGGCATGTAGAGGTAGTAGTGGTATCATGGCCCTGGGTGCCCCAATGGTCTCCGGCCACCTTTGGAGACACCAGTATAATTCATGGCACTTAGGTTGGGACCCTGCAATAGACTTCCCTTTAGGGCTCAGGAGCATCGAGTTATGCTCTGGCTGCCCAGTGGCTATAAAGACAAGGGGTAACTATGGCTAGAGTCCCATGACTGGTAGTTTGTGATTCCCCAGCCTGATCCGCACCCCAGTGAGAGCTCCTAGAGGGCAGAATTATAAAGTTGCCTCCCACTTGAAGATCCAAGCTGTTGAAGATCCTTTGTCTCCACCCCTGAGCAGACAGGAACTGATGTAGCAGAGCTGAATATTACTTTTGATGATTTTCTTTGCTGATATTAACTTGGAAAGTGAAGTCAAAACGTTGGCCAAAACATGTTCCCTCATATCAGAAGTGGCAAACTCTTGGTAAGGAGGCCTCTTGACCTCCTCAACCTTTATAGGTTAAACCATGCAGCAAGCTCAGCAGTATGATAGCAAGCCATTATTTGCAGCTAGACAAATATTAGTGGAAAGGAGGCAACAAATGGAACCTCCCAAATCCAATCTATTCTCCAGCACTATGGACCAGCAGCTATGTTCCTCTCGGAGTTGCCACCACTTGGTAATGTTGGTGATAGACACATAATAGGGAATGCTCCTGTGTCACCTACTGGCCCTGACTTCTGTCTCTTTAGGTCCCATTATACAAGCAGATACTCATATTTCCTATGTTTGATAAGATTTCTGTAAGCCAGGGGTGTCAAACTCATTTCCAGCGAGGCCCCTCATGGTGCCATTGGGGGCTGGTTATGGTGCCTGGGCAAGGCTATGCCACCGCCTGTGAGTTGCTGAACAGAGCGATGTGGAGATGTGCGACAGAGCGCCTGATCTAATATGGGGTCCATATGGGGTCGCTCTGCCAAGCTCTGCTGCATCCTCCATGGAAAGTGGAGAGCCGGATCTTCTGCGTCTGGACTTTGCCTATCCTTCATCACTATGTTAAGGCTCTTTGGAACCACATAAAATGACGTGGCAGGCCAGATTCGGCCCATGCGCCTTAGAGGGCTTCTCTCACCAAATGAGTTAACTTTAAACATGCAGGCAAATATGTAGAAAGAAAATAAAGATTATTACAAAATACATTGCTTTCTAATTTTGCTTCCCTTTAGAGTTAGATCAGTTCTTATCTCCTGCTTGCGTACACAAGCTCCCCTAGGTTACTGACCATGGCAGGGATGTCTTTCATGGCTGTGTCTTATCAGCAGCACAAGAGCTTGTTTATGTTTCATACTTACAAACCTTAAACCTTTTGTCACGTCAGAGGAGGTGCAGTGTGCCCTGACTGCCACCCAGCCCATTGTCTCTGCCTACTTGGCGTGCTGCCCTGAATGGAAGACCCCAACTGGGCGACAGTCCCTACGCTACTATGTGCAGGGCCGTCAGGGAAACGCAGAGTCAGACAGTCCGGGTCGATAAAGGTACGGGTACGCCAAAGCCACGAATCAGAAACCAGGAGAACAACGGTAAACAAGCCAAGGGTCAAAAACACGGGAAGTCACGCAGTACAAAATCGTAGGACAGAAACGTAGTCGAGGAGCAAGCCAGTGTCAGGAAATCAGAAGTAACAAACAAACGAGGAACACAGGGGAAGCACAAGGGAGAACCTTTCTCAGGCAAGGACAAACAGAAATGAGGGAGTTTAAAAGAGGTGCCTGGAGCCTGCCCCAGAAGACGATTGGTGCGGCCTCCGGACCTCTCCTATTGGCCTGTGCGACACACCCGCTGACTAGATTAGGAGCCGAGCTGTCACTCCTAGGCTCATCAGCCCGGCCTCTCCCTGGGTGTGTCGACTGGCCAGAGGGATTAACCCCTACCGTGCCTTGCTGCTTCAAGCAGAAACGTGCACCGTGACACCTTTAGAGCCCTGTAGCCTTCTGCCTGTTGTTAAGACCCTTCCATCACCAATGTCCCTCTAACAGGCTCAGCTAGGAATAGCAGAGCTGAAATATTAGTCACAGAACCGCGCACAGCCTGAACAGAAAATGGGAGCCTGAAGCTGTAGAATCACCCACAGCCTGATCTGAAAGTGGGAGCATGAAGCTGTAGAACCACCCACAGTCTGACCAGGAAGTGGTAGCCTGAAGCTGTATAATCCTCCGCAGCCTGAACAGGAAGTGGGAGCCTGAAGCTGTAGAACCGCCTACAGCCTGAACAGGAAGTGGGAGCCTGAATCTATATAATCCTCCACAGCCTGAACAGGAAGTGGGAGCCTGAAGCTGTAGAACCACCCACAATCTGAACAGGAAGTGGGAGCCTGAAGTTGTATAATCACCCACAGCCTGAACATGAAATGGGATCCTGAAGCTACAGAACAGCCCACAACCTGAACAGGATGTTGGCGACTGAAGCTCTATAACTGCCAACAAAATGAATAGGATGTGGGAGCCTGAAGCTGCAGAACCACCCACAGCCTGAACAGCCAATGGGATCCTGAAGCTGTAGAACCACCCACAGCCTGAAAAGAAAGTAGAAGACTGAAGCTGTAGAACCTCCCACAGGCTGACCAGGAAGTGGGAGCCTAAAGCTGTATAACTGCCCAAAGCCTGAACAGGAAGTGGGAGCCTAAAGCTGGCTGTGAAGAGCAGACTCTGTGAAACAGCACGGTGGGAACACCCCTTTAACTGACATACCTGCTGTATGAGATATAACAGTAATTCAAGACAATTGCGTACACACAATGTCAATATTCATTATCAATTCATCGTTTGGACACTATTAATCAATATGACATTGACTATCAGTCAAATAATTCCCAATGACCATGGTTATTTTGTTTTAATTTTATTTTTTCTTACTTCCTCTCCATTATTTAATTGGAAAAACAACCATTGTCTGCAGATGAATTGGACACAATATCTGCGCTGCGTGGGGGGGTCGGTGTCGGCTGTCACTGCAGGTTCCTTAACGCGCTCTACGCATGTCCGGAAGTCGTTGTCTTCCGGGCCTGCTCATCTGTGTGGGACTGCCGGAAGTTGGGCAGTGGACACCACTCCCTCCGAACAAAGTGCATGCACTGGAAATTGATCCATGCACCAGCAATTTATGCGGCAGTATTTAGCGTGAAGAAAATTACGTGAAACGCGCATTGGGAGAGCAAGCTTGGTCCTTTCACCGGTAAGGTCTGCAACTACCTATGTGTTATCATTACTAAATAATAGGGATTATTTATGTGTTATCAATAATTGATAGTATACATCTGACATTAACGCGCCTGGAGATCGGTATGTCATTTGGCCAGTTCGTGTCATGTGTATTTGAAATATATTTATAGTTTGACATAGGTTGTTAGGTGCACTTAAAGGAGAATTGTGTCATCCATAAAAAGGACTTATTGTTTAACTCAATTTTTTGTTAAACAATTTTTTATGAATTTCTTGGTTATCGTTGTTTTTGTCTTTAAATTTTCCTTATCACTTTCAATGCAAGTTTCACTTTGGATCGCTATATGTAAATAGTCTGACACTTCGCTGTTCATCTACTCAGAAATGATTCTCAGTTGTCGTGCTCATTTTCAGCACAAAGAGGTCAATAACTCGAAAGCTGAATAGATAACACAAGATCCGTCAGGTCACAATAGGCGTCTTTTCTCATATCCCACAGTGTACTTGATAAAGGCCGTCAGCCTAAACGTCGTACTATAATGACATCAGTTCTCGCCCAAGATTTAAAATAATCTATGTACATAAAATTATTTAAAGCACTTGTTGTCGTATGTTCATTGTATGCTATATTTTGAGGCATGCTACTGCCGCCTCTTGTAAATAAATCACTCATATATGATTATGACCTTCGTTGTGTTGCAGTGAGATTCCAATAACTCTAAATTATAGGTCTGGCGTGACCCGCCTCTTCTCACTAGTACCCACTGTAACTTCATTTCCCTGATGGCCCTGCTGCGTGACCACTTATTGTCACAGTTTAAGCTTATTTTGCGCCTTTCGCACCCTTTATTTGCTACTTTACCCGCCTAATGTCGTCGCATGTGTTTGCTATACTAGTACGAAGGGCTGACAGTTGATTATTGCTAATTCAACCTCGTCTCTAGAGACTTTTTGCATATCCCCCATCAGAATTTAGGGACATAGGGAATTACGAAAAAGAGTTAAGAAAACGCACAGCCTACGGAAAGCTACATAGCCGCCACACTCACTGAATTAATATAGTTACAACGCTATCTAGAGGTCTCGTTGCCACCTAGAAGACCACAGATAGTTCGGAAGATTCTGTTTACTGTAATAATATTCAAAGAAATACATAACCAAGTGCATCCTTGATGTTATCATGTTAACAGATGAAAACACTCCAAATTAAACATCGAAGAATATCTAAGAAGATTGTGACGCTATTGAAGTACAAAACTCAGCCTCATCAGTTCCATTCGGAAAGAGTGGACATCTTTGAAGGATAAAGTCCAGAAAACCCATCTCTGAAGTTCAGAAACCAACAACGAGCAAAAGAAGCGGACAAATTTATCCGCGATACATGACGGACTATCTGAACCGAATATGCGTTTATAGATTGGCAGAAGATCATACATCCACGCTTGTCTCGTTCTAACCCGCGACTATTATAGATATTTTACATCCTCAGGCTCTGACAGCGACGCGCTCCTTGCTGCCAAACCGACAGTTTTTTTAGGGACGAGGGACGTGGCCAGGCACGACGACAAAACGACTTACCGTACCGACCGTACCGACAGAATACGCAGGGTCGTTGAGGAGGTACATGCCACCTCGTGCACTAACAAGAGTCACAGTGTGAGTCTTTATTCATTGATTATATAATATTACATCCCCGTGAATTTGAATCCTCCGAATGTCCCTTCTTAGCAAAGGATTGTCATGTAGTTCCAACCTTCACCATTCGTACTCCTTTACTATTTGCCATGAAGAGTCTCCAAAGCTCTTCTATCGTCCATTCGACTAAAGGTCCACTCCTCCCGCCTCAGACGTTGATGAAGAGGTACCCGAATATTGTATCAGATCCCACATCCACTAGGGGTGGGGATTTACATACTTCCTCTCGTTTCTTCCAGTGCTATACTTTACCTGACTTAAGTCCTCTTTCAACCCCCCTACACGCTAATTCACCTGTCGAGACATTTATCATTCTTCTTGTTACTACGTGACTTATCATCTTTTGACTACACACATCACCAAGAGATGTATTCAAAAATCTGCTCCATAGCCTCTCCAGACAGAACTAGACAGCCTATAAAAATATCCTGTGTGACTGGACGATCTATCATTATCAAGCCGGTCGACTTAAGCGGTGCTTTCTAGTCTTTTGGATAAACCAGATGTAGCGTAATGAAATATTTAACGCCAACTTCAGATGTTTTATAACAATAAACCTATCAATAGAGGGCACCGACAAACACTATTAGTACACTCATCAAAGACACCCATTCAACGACATCTAGATGACCAATACTATTGATTCCCGTACAGATCAGAGTTTCTCATTCATCATCATCCCATCATTCCAGTTCTTCTAGATACTTCCCAAAAATCCACCACAACCAGTATCCAGTGAAACCACTCTGGGCGCCCACATAGTTCGCATCCACCGATTCGTCCTTTCAGACCCCTGTTCTAGTACTACTCTGAGGAAAATTTTGACACCTTCTAATACGTAAACACCCTATTTCTACTTGATCTCCAATACTTCTTAGACTAGGATGTAAGACTGTTCACCATGTCCAAAGAAGCACTCATATATTTTTTGGTTAACGTGGGACGTATCCAGTTTATCCCCTTATTGACCACAATTTGGGTCTCAACTGCTGTTGACCAATTTTTGGAATCACTATCACTTCTAGCCTGAAGCAAAAAACAGTCTGTCTGGACCTGTTATCACTCATTCTCGCCATAACAATTACTTCCTTTTTGGGGATCGACTAATCTACTGCAATCTAAAGGGACCGCTATGGGGAGCAATGTTCGTCGCCCCCATAGGCGCTACCCATTTGTTTATGGCCATCTTCGAGCAGGGACCACATTTACCAACACCCCATTTTCACAGATATGCCAATCTCTGGGCTTCGATATATACGATGATATTCTTTTGCATTTGGATCTTGGCCAGATAAACAACCCTCCTCGAGTTCCACTCTGGTAACATAAATTCACGCATTTCCCTGTCTCTCACAGGTTTACTATTCATTAATAACACCCCCTAAAAAGTAATTTCCTGGTAATCCGCCTAACTAATCATAATTCTGATTCTGAAGGTAATTTGTCTATTACTGATTTATACAAAAATGCCCACATGACCAGTAACAGTTTCGCTAACATTTGCAAGGCATATCATGCTCCAGACTACCATAAAATATATCATTACACGTTCCATGTTTAGCCAGGACTACACGGCATTGCTACAAGACCTCCACCCAGTTACGTGACACTCGCAATACAGGAAATGACAGCAGTTTTTCACAACGCGGTTATCCCCCAAGAGCATCTGTTTTGACCAAAATTATCATCTCACCGGGACTACTGATAGAACAGTACTAGGCCCGACAACAGATCATCTTTCACAACTGCATTCCCTCTTGTCCCATTGAATGTACCACCCTTTCTATGGCCAAGAAGTTCCCAAATCATTCGACAACATTGGGTCTTTCATGAGACGGTCATATCCACCGATCACAAGAAATTCCAAAACCTTCACTGCGAGTGCTTCAAGAGAGACAGATATTTACGGGACCATTTGGGCTATGGCAGACATTGCTGTTTCTGCTCCATCCCTGATGATACTCCCGACAACATGACTCCTCTACCCCAAAAATGGCAGTTCCATTGTTTCTAGGATGGTGCACAGTTCGCTCTTCTCGTCACCAAAGGGAGAATTTTTTTGTCACCCTCCCATACAGCGACTGATGAATAATATCGTTATTAGAGATTCTTCACATATCAGTCCTCAACTTCGTCGTTTGCTCTAATCAAATGTCCGTGCGTCGTAGCGTACGTGGGACAAATACCACCCAGGCAATAGAAAGACCGTATCTTCTTAAACTTAAATCCCATCAAGAAGTCGATGCTAAGAGACCTATTGTGTGTATCCCAGTCTCACTTTCTTGAACTTGTAAGTCTCATCACCCGCATCGCAGCCTACGATTTAAGGTGATTTGCCCAACAGGTTCCGGTCCAAGCGTGGGGGCTAATTCGTATCGCCACTTTACTCAACAGTGAGCGTTATCGTGGATTTAATTTCGCGGAATGTATACACACTGAGGACTGTTCAGTACCTAACGGTCATTAAAAACCGTGAAGTTTGATATGAGCTATTATTTTTAATGATATCGTTTTTGTGAGATAATTTACTTCCTTTGGTCATAATGACATGTATTACCTATATATTGTTTCTATGACGTACAAAATCTTTAATCTTGTGTCCAGTTTCAAAAGTTTTAGAACTCAAATAAGGGCCATCCACTATTATGGTCGGTCTCTGGGTTGTACTCGCTATATAGTATGCTATCAGCTATTCCCCCTTTCATATCTCTACTCCATTTTCTTCCCTTATTCTGATCACTGTCTATTTTCGCTATCCTTCTTTTAGGCTCATCTCTCTCCCCCTTTTTCCACTCTCTCAATATTCGATCAAGTATTTCTCCTTATATTTCACCCACTTTACATTACTTGCTTATCATCACTCTCTTACATCGACGCTGAACAACTATCAGTGTCACGCGCCAAGCCCGTGCGTCATGCGCCAGTACGCTTTTGCCACTTCCTGCCCATACCACAGCATCTGCGCATGCGCGGACTGCCCTTTCAGGCGCCGCGCCCAGCCGATGATGGTCTTTATCCGATCTCCGCAAGTCCTTGCATGACCGCGGCATCTTTTACAACACATTGACGTACGTCCGGTTTCGCTCCAACAAAACACTTGGTATTGCGAGTTTACTTATCTCGAGCTAATAGCTCCTGCCTCATTATCAGTAGTTGCTCCCTCCTTATTCCTCGACTTTTGTTCCAGTTGCCATAGGACGATTAGCATGCATTCCTCCTGGATTGAGTTTACTTCCCCATTTTCTAGCTGGATGTATATCCCGATAGCCTCATTTCTATTTATCACACTATTTCTGACTGGTCAGCATGTATTACTTTAGTATCATCCATGTTACTTTGTATTTGTACTGCTTTATTCCATTAGCTTACACTACTGATTGCTGTTTCCTATTGATATTACTTCCATATACATCACAAATTTATCATTGTAGGTAAGGCATTTATCTTGCTTTTTACCAATACTATTCCATTGGTTATAAAGCAAACTCTCCCATTATTCCCTCATCCTTTACCTTATCTCTATTTCCGATATTTATCCACTTCTTACCTTCTGCTTGTTTTCCGTTTGTTCACTGATTTCTTTTATTCACCACAGTTGTCACTTGATAAAGGCAGTCCGCCGCAATCGTGACTATATTGGACATTGTAGTCCGCCAAGATTTAATAGACATAATCTATGTAACATTATTGTAAAGCAAGCTTGCATTGAGGTTTTGTATCCATGATGTAATTTGAGCCATGTTCGCGCCTCTTGTAAATAAAATTACACTCTATATGCATTATACCTCGTTGGTGGCAGTGAAGAGTGATCAAATAAAACCCATAAAAATTTATAGTCTTGGCGAGGACCGTCTTTTCACTAGCACCCACTGTAACTTCATTCTGATGGTGTGCGTGACATTATGTCACAATAGAGTCAAGCTCCGTGCTTCCTCTCACCTCCCTGCACTATTGACTTCTTTCCGGTGTCACAGACTGCCTAGCATAAATCTTCTCACTACTAAGAAAGTTCAATTGGAAACAGAGGTCAGGTCTTAAAGGGCTGCTATGTGCATGAAAAACTGCTGTAGTTGAGCATCTCTCTGACTAGCTGTTAAAGAGTGAAGCAAGAATGTCATGCATTGAGACAATCTACAATCAGATTAAATAAAAACACAGGGCTGACGCAGCAGATAGAAGAATAAAGGTGTCAGGGGCGTAAGATTTATAAGTAAAAAAAAAAAATTGGTGACGGCATTCTCCTTTTAAATGTATTGATCTTATTATTTTATATATTGGAACATAGTGATTGTGGCCATATGGGTTCATGGGTTATTCTCTATATACCTCGATCTATATGGCTATTTTTATTCGTTATTAATAAGATAAGTAATTTTGACCATATACTCTCTGATGGTTCTTTCTTATGTTTAATATTTATGGGGACTGGTCCTATGATGCAAGGGGGCTAAAAAAATAGAAGGCTCAGCCTGATGCGCAATCTGCTAGTGCAAAGACGAGCAACCAAACTTATAAAGGGAATGGAGCATCTTAGTTATGAGGAGAGATTAGTAGAATTGAACTTATTCAGTCTTGTGATAAATGACGGTGAGGGGGGAACATGATTATACATTTATATAAAATATTAAAATGGTCCCTACAAGAAGTATGGGGAAGTATCTTTCATGTAAAATAGAGAGTAAAGAGCTGGTAACAGCAGGAATCTGTGAGTGAGCAAATTGAGAGGACTTACTTATTTGCATGTTACACAGTTATTTGTATGATCAATAGCTTACCAATATCCAAACATTTTATTTTTACTTTATTTTTTTATCTTTAGATTCCCCTTCAGATTTTCTATATTCATCAGGAATCCGGATTTTCTGCGACACATGAATTTCGTTTACCAACATATATTGCCTTGGTATAATTTAATGAACGTCTCGCTTCTTTTTCACTCGTTTCTGCTCGCTGCCATCATCCTGTTATGGAAATATATTTTATGTCTCTCCAGGAGGACACGTTCTCGATGCCCGGGGAAGCGCTCTGTGCTGAGCCGGTTTTATTGGTTCACAATATGGTTAGAATTGCCAGTGAATGATGAGTGCTGGACGCCTTCATAAAAGACATGACGTCCACGTGGCGGCAGGAATGGTCCCCGTCTGCTTTGACAGAACAGCTGTATTAACTCTGAGGTTAACTTCTTGCCCCCACATGCGCCCAGGCCTGGATGGAGATGGCTGTGGGGCAATATGTTTGATTGTAGGCTGTTTATAGAGTTCACTGCGGATATATTGTCTCTCAACATGAATTGATTTTTATTTTGGCAGATCTACCAGAAAGTACTTTATTCTACCGCGGTGGATTATGGTGATTACTTCAGCGCTCGCTGCTGTTCCCAGGGAGCAGGAAGGCGTCACAGGGCACAGGTGCGCTACTTATTCCAGTAGAATATACTCGGCTCACTGACCCTTCAGAGTCAAACAAACCTGAATGTATTGGAGATTATTTGATGGAAAGAGCTGCAGAGGTAGTTCATGTTTTTACAGGTTAAAGTTTGCTTTAAAACAAGTTTGTAAAAAATTTCACTTCCAGGAAATCTGAACTTTTCTTGGATCTTGGAATGGTGGTCAAGGCATGAAAGAGAGTCCAGATGCCCATAGTTCCTATAATAGAATCATCTACAATACCTCCATAATGTTACCAGCTGAAGTAAAAGTGTAACAGAGCATACACACCTGTTATACATGAAAAATAGGACACTGTTTTTGATTTTGCATAGATAGTACTGCCTCGCTGTCTCTCCATGTACATGATGTAGACTAGATAGTATACCTCACTTGTTCTCCTGTAAATGATGTGATGGTACAGATAGTACTGCCTCACTGTTTTCCTGTAAAATGATGTAGGTTACCAGATAGTTGCTCCTGTGACGAAAACAGCCTAGCCCGCCGGCCCACTTGAGGGAAACGACGCCTAATTGGGTGTTCTCGACGTTCCCTGCCCCCAAGGGGGAGCCAAGGTACCCAAATACTGTTCCCCCCGTTAACCCTTGCCCCACTGGACGGGAAAAAAAACAATGTTGCCACCAGTTCGTCGTTTATTTATAAGACCTCCTTACCACTTATAGCAGGTCAGCCCAACCCTTGGGGTATACTAAACCAAATTAGGCGTGTGGGGCCGTGACAAGACAACAACCAATTAAAGTTTATAATTTAATTACCTTGAAGGGCCACTAACGGGTAATATTACAAGATGGATAAAAATAAAGGTCAAGAAGGTGCAAATACAAATTTGGATTACAACAAAAGGGGCAGTTAAAATATCGGGTTTTCCTTGTTGCTTTGTTCTGCCCGCCGATGGGGGCGATGTGGTGGTGCGCTTGTTGATTTTCTGGACCTGCTCTGGGTACCCCCCCCTTGGATCAAAACGGGAAAGGCCCAAGCCGGGCTGGCTTAATCTGCGGGTGCAGCCACTTGGACCCCCCCTACACACCCCGGACGGTCTATGAACCAGGTATGCATTTTTCTGAACAAAACCAAAAAAAATACTATAACTCGGCGGGGCAGGGCACAGATCCGAGCCTGGCCCATCAAACCGTCTGGGCCTACCCAAAACCCGCCTGGATATCAAACCTTTATTTTTGGCCCTTGGGCCCGGTTAGGGTATCTCAGCCCCCTGCATCTGGAAACCGGGAAATGGGCCGTGCATGCGGGGCCCATTTTTTTGCATATGAACCCCCATGCCCAGTTATGACGGATCCCTATAAATCGATATAAATCGGAGACGACCGACTGGGTTTGATTGATTGATTCTTTTGAAGCTGGGGATAGCATTTGTTCATGCAAATTAGTTTCATGAGGATTTTTTCATGGGTTGACCCCATGTTTGGGGTGACTTCCCCAACAAGGCATTGAGAAGGAGCTGTGCTGTTTAACATAAAAAATTTGAGCTTGTCCTGTGGTGGGGGAAGCCGGACGACAGAAAACAAAAATGGGGGATGCAAAAAGTGAATTCTTTCCTCACACCTCCCCCTTTTGGGGCGCTAGGGGCCACCGCCACCTGCTCCCCAGGCCCCCAAAACGCCCCCTCTCCTTGGGGACAACCCATCGGCGTTGCCTGGGTCTGGGGCCCTTCCCGGTGGCAATGACGAAGTTTTACTGCTGGAACAAGGCCCCAGCTACAACCTCCCAGGGGTTCCGGAGACCGTGTGTAGCCAGCCAAAGGGGGTTGGGCCCCTGTCTCCCAAAAAATGCCCCCGTTAATAGGCTGAGCCGCTCAGGGCCCCACTATCGGGGCATTTTTTTTCCCCCATTGGAATAGGCACTTCCCTCGGCAGTTCACCGGAAGGGCACATATCCCCCGCTCAGATGCGCCTTCATCATTTCACGGGGAAGGCCTTTCCCCCTTCCCCGGTGGGGGGGCCAGGGTGACCGGGTACGTGACTGGTTGGTTGCTGGTGCAGACATATGGGCCTTTCCCCGGCTGCCTGGCTTGTCCGTGGTAGGGGACCGGGATCCCACTTTCTGACCCCCCCGGGAAAGGGTCCTCTCACAAGCTTCTGGTGTCCACTTTTTTCGGGTTGGCCTTTGGGCCCCTTTTTGCATACTCGGCACTAGCTCTCAAGGGCCCTGCATTTTTGTCAGGGAACGCACGACTACTAAATGGCCGCACCTCCGGGGTTGTAATCCCCTTCCCCCCCCTCCTTCCCCAAAGGCCAGGGGCCCCCCCACACCACGCCCATACAGGAGCTCAAAGGGAGCAAAACCCTTTGGGTGGTTTGTGAACTTCCCGGAAACGAAAAAGCAGGGTGGGAGGTACCGCCCCCGTCGCCCCTGTGGTGCGCCCAAACTTTTAAAAGTCTTTTCGGGGTTGCCATTAAACCGTTCCCAACAGGCCTTTAGTTGTGGGTGTACGGGCGGGCCCACCAATGTTGACCTGTATCAGCTTCACAAGGACTCCATTAGCTGCGACTAAAACTGGGCCCCCGTCGGGTTTTTTCCTGGGGAAAGCCCACTCGGGAGAAAATTCCAGAAGGCGGTGGCCCCTTGTCGGCCCAAATGGACGAAAAGGTTTTCCGTTTCCCGGGGTCCGAGGGGGGATCTACAAAACCGTCAGTTAAAAAGCGTTTTCCGGACCCCTTTGGGAATGGACAGCGGCCCAAATTTAAATCCCGCCACCCTCCTGAAAGCTCTCAAAAAAGGGCAGAGGTTCCAGGGGGGCTTTGGGCCTCCCCCCCGCCTTCCCCCCTCTGCGGGTGTCACACGAACGGAGAGGCACCACATCAGTCCCCTCTTTGGCCAAAAAATGCTGGGCCAGCCTTTCCTTGGTCTTGGTGCCCTGGTGCCCCATCGAACTCGGCGCAACCCGCAAAAACTCCGCCCTGAAGATGGGGTCCACCAACCTCGGCCCCCTGGGCCACGCCCCCGGGAACCCGGTCGGACCGTCCGTGTACTGCGTCCTTGGTCCCAGACCACCCCGCGGTGTCTGAGTTCCAAGGGTGGCGTGCCGCAAAACGCTGCCTAAAACCCGACAACGGGCCAGAATGGACGAGATTTGCCCGTATCTGCGGTTCAGGGCCCTTCTCCTGGCCCTCCCCACCCGGGGCACTTACCGGTCCGATGGGAGATCCGTCGGGCCCCCGGGGGCCTCCTTCTCCTGGCCCCTCCCAGCGCGTGACAGCGGCCACGACCGCTGGCAACTCTGGGGGGGCCCCTCCCCCCGGCACTAATAATCGCCAGTCTCTTGGCCCAACCTGGCCCACCGACATCCTGTTTGAGGGGGGACCCTCCTTGGGCCCTTTCCCCGGGAGCCTGCCCCACCTGATGCTCACCCCCACAGCTGTCTCCCCCCCGTCTGCCCTGGCGGGGGAGACCTGCCCTGTCCTTTCCGGGGGCCCTGCCTCCCGGGATGCTCCCCCACCCCAGCGGTTGCCCCCTGTTTGTCCCCTTGAGCCACAACCAAGGAAACAAATCCCGAGGCTTGTGGAACATCCTGCTGCCCCCATTGAACCCGGACCTTATCTCCTCCACAGGGTGGAAGGGCACCCAATGTTTTACCCCCCCCCATACTCCCCTCAGTTTTCTAATAAAAAATTGTTTGCAACAAAAACCCGGTTGGAGACATATCACTTTGGGGGGGCAGCCTTGGGCTTCAGGGCCTCAAAACGGGTACCCCGCCCCCAAACTGCCCCCAAAAAAATATAGCCGAATGTTCGGGGACACTCCAACCCCCGCATTCCCCCCCGGGCCCCAGTCCAAATACACCCGGCAATGCACGCCCGGGACAATGCCTCCAATTCGGAGACAAACGCAAGTCCTTCCCGGGGATATGTCCTTTGGGGACACCAGTCAGGCCCCCCACAGTATCTCCGCGCCGGTGTCCAAGATCCCTGGCAATAGACCGGGGCCCCCGGGGACTGGGTGGTAGTTGTCAAGGGGGGCCCCCCCCACCCCCACCCCCACACAAAAAATTGGGGGGGCCCTTGGAAAAGGGACGGGGGCGGGCCCTTTTTGGCGCTGGGGACTGCGGCCTTGAAAGTCCCGGGTGTTTGCAAAGGTGACAGAGTGGGGTTCCCCCACAATTGGAAAACGGGGTGGGGGCCCCCGGGGTTAGGGGGAAAGGGGCAAGTGGGCCCGCAGGCTCTTTCCCCCCCCCACTGGTGTGCTTCCTGGCCCCCGGTGCCCGATTGTGGCATACCATCGCGAGGTTTTCGTGGCGGGGGCCCCCTGCGGGTTTCTGGCACGAAAAGGGGGGGGCTGGAGGGCCTCTGGGGGATTCCACAAAAAATGCTCCGGGCTGAGCTCCTTTAACTATGGCGGTGGTGATCTATAGCCCCCAGGGCCACTGTCGACTGTCTCTGGGGGGGGCCCGATGTGGTCGGCCCAGCTGCTGTAGGACCCTGCGCAAACCCGAAGCTTCTTTCTGTACATCTCAGGGTTTAATTGTACGCCCCGGGTCAGTGCCGCTTATTCCCTCGTAGGTCAGGTGGACTCGCTGGGCAGGC
Organism: Phyllomedusa bahiana; assembly: GCA_025379985.1. Classification (NCBI taxonomy): domain Eukaryota; kingdom Metazoa; phylum Chordata; class Amphibia; order Anura; family Hylidae; genus Phyllomedusa; species Phyllomedusa bahiana. The sequence goes on along the minus strand of JAODAL010004657.1, from coordinate 116,223 downwards.
CCCCAAATCCCAGAGCTTTAAATCTGAGACAAGGGAGTCAGAAACCGAACCCACTGGTCCCAGGACAGGTGCTGGCGCAAAAATTTTTTTTAAACCCCCAAGGGAAAGGTGTCCGGTCTCCCCCCTTTATCCACATTGGGGGAAAGTCTCCGCCCAACTTGGGGACCCGGGGTCTGAGGAGGGGCCCTTTATGGCCGGAGGGACTTTGGCCTTTTCCCGCGACACCTGTAATTTGGGGGTTTCCCCGGGCCCGCGCGTTCCTCCCGGCCCCCCCCCGACGTTTTGCAGCTGCCCGCCTCTAGCCGTCGCGGGTGTTTCAGGCCGCCTCTTGCCGCTCGCGAGTTCTGGCCGCTGCCGCCCCTACCGCTCTCGACTTTGCAGCTTCCGCCCTATCCGCTCGCACTTTTTGCAGCTGCTAGGAGGGCCTTGTAGGGGTCGAGGGCCCCCTCAAGCTTAGCCAGGGGAGCTTTTCAGGGGGAAAAAACCAAAGTGAGTGCCCACGCGCCAAACGACCCCTTGACGGCCCTTGAGGAGCCCAGCCGGACTCCCCCCCGCCTTCATAGTCCAAGCCTGGCCTGGGCCAGCTCCCCTGGTAACTTCACCCACTGTTTCCCCTTTTGGGGCCCACCTTTGCCCTTGCCACGACCCCCCATCCTTTCAACGCAACACTTTGGTTACTTGACACAAAAAGCAAACTGAATGCACCCAAAAACCTTGTATTTGACTCCGACGGGGCTATGCGAGTTAATCTTAAGACCCCACACAAAAAAACCCCTGCTAGTCCTTAGTATTTGGGAGTCAACACGCCCATCAAAACAAATTGTCTTATCCCACCCCCTCTGGGGCCACCAATTTGTGACGAAAAAAGCCCAGTCCGCCCGGCCCCCTTGAGGGACACGCCTAATTGGGGGGTATCTCCCGTTTTCGTGTCCACTAGGGGGAGCTCAAAGTGCCAGAACTTTCCCCTTTAACCCTTCCCCACTGGCACAGGAAACAACAAAGCTGCCCCCATTTCGTCTTTATTAAAGAGGGGCCGTTACCGACTTATAGGGGTCAGGAACCAACCCTTGGGTAGCTATAACTAAGACCGAGAATTAGGCGTGTGGGGCCGTTTATCAAACAGACTAACTCAGTTTTAAAATTTTTAGATTTTTAAATTTGCCTTGAGGGCACACTAGACAGGGAATATGTACAAGATGGATAATAATATAAGGTCAGAGGAGGTGCAAATACAATTATGGAAAAACAGACCAAAAGGGATTAAAAAATCAGGGTTTCTTTTTTGCTTTTCTTGGTCCCGGGCCGCATGGGGGCGGGTGTGGCCTCGCGGTGAGATGTTACTGGACCGCCTCAGGTACCCCCCTACTTGGATCAAAACAGGAAGAGCCAAGCCTGGCTCCGGCGTACAAAGGGATAAAATCCAGTTAGCGAGCAGAGCTAACGGTTTCGGGTTTTTGCATTTGCCCTTGTTCACGCATAAAACAAATCTAAAACTGCTCGAATATATACGTATAGGGGGCAATGGGGTGTTTCAATGCTCAATAAAGCGATACTCTTTTTCCTGAATGAAAATTGATTTTGTGTATAGACTCGTTAAAAAAAAAAAAAACCAACTCAATGTAACATAAAGACTTAACCTAATAATATCAATAAATCTTACATAATTAAGTCCCTTTGGGGGTCTGGTTTTCAACTCCAAATCCAAAAGGCTTCTGCATGCGGCCAAACCTCCCAACCCCAACCCCTTGGGGTCAGAACTTTTCTATAACAAAAAAAAAAAGGGGTAAGTACCCCAAATTTCTTTAAAAAAAGTTTAACTCCCGGGTGGTGTCAGTTTTTTTTTAATCCCAGCCAAAGGGGGTATTTCGCTTTTAATTTTTCTTATATGCTTCCTACTTGATTTGTTATTCAGTGCAGTGTTTAAAGAAAAACCCAAAAGGTGGGGTATCACAATGTAAAAACCCTTTATTTTTTAAAAATTTTTCTTTTGGGTTTTTTTTTCCAAATGTGGTTACTTTCTTTGTTTTTACTGAATACATTTCACCTTTTTCCCCCACAAGGGGGGAAGCCCTTTTATTAGAGCCCAAGTTTTTTTTTATTATTGTTGATTTGCTGAAAAGACACTTTTAGATATTTGGTTTTCCGATTGTTTTGATTCCTTTTTGGAACACATCTCACTCCTTGTTCTATAATGCTAGAAAAATTTCATCTTGTCTTAGTATATTTAAATTTTTTACAACATTTTTTTTTAATTTTCCAGTAATCAGAGCTATAAGGGAGTAGAGAAAGTAATTGGATTAAAATTTTGCTGCAAATTTTTGGGACCCAGTTTTAACATCTCTAGGTTTTATAATTGTTCTTGTGTTCTCTTTTTTGCTTTAATTTTAGCTTTTGTAATTTGTTTATTTGTATATCCTCTTTGTATTAATCTTTCAGTTAAAACCTTCACTTTTTTTTCAAAATCCTTTTCCCTCAGAACAAGCCCTACGTGCTCTTATAAATTCTCCTACAGGTATGGCATTTAACGTATGCATAGATGGTTACTGTTGCTCTTAAAAGCGTATTACTGCTAATTGGCTTTGGATATAATCTTGTTTTTATTTCTTATTATCTGTATCGCCTTTTAGTTCAAATCAAGAAATGGAATCTTTATTTTTTCGACAGTATGTGTAAAAATGCCAAATTGAAATAATTGCCATTTACATACGTGATAAACTCTGGTATGGGCGCCAATTCACCTCCCCAGACGATTAACACTCGTCTATATAACGCCCATACCAGAGTATATCTGAACTATAGGGATTTTTTACATCAAAAAATAAAATTGGCTTTCCCACCATGAGACAAAAAAATTGCAATCGTGGGCGAAGAGGTGGCCCCCATAGGAGCCCCGGTTAACTGAATGAAAAAATCATTGTCAAAAAGAGAAATAGTTGTTCTGTAACAAAAAATCCACACTTTCTAAAATAAAAATTTGTAAATCCTTCATCATAAGAACTATGTCTTTGCAAATGATGTTGTAAAGCAACACGAACCAGATGTTGTGGTATTTTGGAATAAAGGCTTTCGATGTCTAAACTAAGCCAAGTATAAAATTTGATGACCACTGTACATTCTTTAAAAGACCTCAGAAACAGAGGAACTATCCTTCAGGTAGCCAGGTGATGTTTGACAATCGGTGAAGAATGTCTATCCAGAGCTCAAGCGCTCTCCTATTTCTACCATTGCTTGAAATTATAGGACGCAAAGGGGGAGGGAAAAACATCCTTATGAATTTTTGGAATACCATTTATTTACTGGGACCCTAGGATTTTTAACCTCTAAAAACTGCCGTTGCTTTGTGTAAAATAGCGCCTAATCTTAGAACCCTCCTCCCTAAAGTTGTGAATTTTGCTTGTATTATTTTTGTAGGATTGATTTTAATTTTGGCCCTTATGTTTGTTCGTCTTTTAGGATTTTCTTTATTTGTATTGATATAATCCTGCATCCAAAATTGTTTTACATCCCCCTTTGTCTGATTTTTTAATGACAAGATTTGATTACCCTTTAATTCTTTAAGCTTTAAATTCCCCTTTTTAAGATTTTTCTTATAATTCTTTATTTTACCCTCTCTCATTTATAACTTATTAAATCACGCTCCATATACCTGGAAAAAATCCCTAGCACTAACCCCGGATTTGATGGGGTAAAACAAGGAATTTCATTTGTTGGTCTATATCCTTACACTATTTTATTATATCGAAAATCTTCCTTTTCTTTAAAGGCATTCCCAATGCCTGCTGTTTATAAACAAAGGTCATTAAAATTTTCTTACCTACGTTATCTAAATTTTCATTTATTTAAATTCTTCAAAAATTTTTAACTTCAAAAAAATGTTTTTTGACAGTAAAAGCGAACCATCTATTCACATCTAGAGAGTAAAAAACAGGTCAAATCTACGTGTTGGAAAAAAGTTGTAGCCTTTTTTTCTAGTACCTACCTTGTGCAGCTTTTAAACATAAGGAGCAGGCATACAATACAATTTTTTTTCTTTTTTTTAAAACTCACGACATAATCAAATTTTACCTATTTTGGGTTAAATTTTGTAGCAAAATTCACGTGAAAAAAAAAACCCAATAAAAAATAACTTTTATTTGAATACATAAAAAGTGGGGCCTTTTAAATAACCAAAAATACAAAAATTGTTTTCCTAGGGGGAGATACCCCGAGGCATCAAAACCATGAATTTGATTTATTGGGTTTTCTTGACGGCATTTCCACCCTTAAGGTACATTGCAAGTATTTTTATCCATTAGTCTATGTAGCTGTGATTTTAGTCTTTGGGGTAAATTTCTTTTGTTTCCCTGATGACCCCAATGAGTTTTTGGGGGGAAACCGTCGGGCTTGAACAAATCACACGGGTTTTGAATCAATGACAAACAAACGTTTTTTTTTTTTGTGCTTTTGACTAAAAGAATGTTTTTTATGTGGAAAATTGTCCCCCTAAGGGTCTATAGCACATATGGGATCTGCGAATCCTTTTAGGAATTGTTTAATGGGGGTGTCTGACCTAGGGTGCGCGCTCAATAGGTGGGGCCGTCCTTTTGGGGGGCACTATCCGCCAAAGGGGGCATTTTCCCCTTTTGGGGTCAGTACTACTTTATTGGATTCTAATTTAGAGGAACAGCATCCTCCCCTCTAGGAAAAAATTTTGGTTTTTTTGCTGTGGGGTCCTCCATTTTGGAAGGGCACTTTTTTTAAATGTTATAAAGTAAAAGTTATTTTTTAATTGGTTTTTTTTTCACTGTGAATTTTTTTTTTTTGTTAACTATTTCTTTTTTTGTCCTTTTTGGGGGGTTTTTTTGTTGCGAATTAAAATGCCCCTTTCTCTCCTTTTTTTTGACGTTGCTCTTTGCTCCTGTTCCTCCAGATTTTTTCTTTGTTTTTGTTTTTGTGTTCTTTCACTGCTTGAATTTTCTGACTCCGATGTACTCATTCCTGTCGTATTCAAATCAGAGAAGCTAACTTCTTTTCTATTTCTTGAAGATTTTTTGTATGAAGATTTTCTTAGTAAAATCTAATCTATGCATCTATTTTTCCAAATGCCAAGTATATACTTTTTGTTATTTTTGTCCCCCAAAATTCCTTAATTTTTAATTTTTTTTCCCAAATTTTTCTTTTTTCAATATTATTCTTGATTTTTGTTTGTTTTTACATCGAAATTTTCGTTAGATTTTTTATATTGTGAAAAATTTCTTTTTTGTGATTTCTTTTGTTTTTCCCAGACCCTAAAAAATTTACCCACTTTCAAATTTCGATTAATCTCTTTAAAAACTGCATGAAAAACTCAGATAAAATTGGTTCCATTTGGGCCCATGAAATCGTCTGTATATTTTAAAATTTGGTTTTAACCCTTTTTTAAGACGTAGTCCTTTTGGAAAAATGTTCTTTTCCAAAAAAACCCTTAAAATTGGGCCAAAAAAGTTTTTTTCAGGGTTTTTTGGGAATTTTCCCTTTTAAAAAGGTTTTTTAAAATTTCCCATTTTAAAAAAGGGGGGAAAACCTTTTCCAAACCATGAAATTTTAAACTTTTTTCCGGTTTTTTTAAAAAGTTTTTTTTGGGGGCCCAAAAACATTTTTTTCCGAGGGGAAATACGTTTTTAAAAAAAAAGGTCCCCCCCCAATTTTATATATACAGACGTTTTTCATGTCTAAAGGGAAAACCAAGTGTTTTTTCTGGTGTTTCTTTTGCATTTAAATGAGATTAATCTTTGGGAATTTGAAAGTGTTAAATTATTAGATCGGGGGAAAATCAATGAAATCACTAAAAAAAGAAATTTATCCAATATAAAGATCTAACGAATTACAAAGTAATACAAACAAAAAATCAAGAAAAAATTTTGGGAAAAGATTTTTTAAAAAAAAAAAATTATGGTTTTTGGGAGGATTTATAATAAAAACAAAGTATAAAATTTGGGGCATTTGGAAAAATAGAGCATAGATTTTGGTTTTTTAAAATAAAAAATTTCTTCATACAAAAAAATCTTAAAGGGAAATAGAAAAGAAGTTAGCTTCTCTGTTTGGGGAATAGGGACGGAAAATGGGGCACATCGGATTTCAGAAAATTTTTAAAGAGTAAAAACCCCCAAAAAACAAAAACAAAAAAAAAAATTCTGGGGGAAAACAGGAGCAAACAGCAATGTAAAAAAAAAGGGAAAGAGCCCGGGAAAAATTTCAATTCGCAAAAAAAGGGAACCCCCCCAAAAAAGGACGGGAAAAAAAAAGAAATAGTTAACAAAAAAAAAATTTTTTAAAAAAAAATTTAAAAAAAAACTTTTATGTTTTCTTAAAAAGGGCCCTTCAAAAGGAGGCCCCAAGAAAAAAACCCAAAAAATTTTTTCCAAAGTAGGATTTGGGAAAAAACCTGTTTGAAAAAAACCCCCTCGGGGATGGGGGGAACGGGAGGGACCTTTGCCCCCGGGGGGTCAAAAAAAAAAATTTTTTTTTTTGAAGATTAAATTTTTAAGAATTAAGGAAGAAATTTAAAAAAAAAATTTTTTTAGAAAAAAAAAAAAAAATTTGGGTTAATTAAATTTAAAAACCCTTTGTTTTGAAAAAGGGGCCCAGGCCCCAAAAAATTATAGGGGTTATGGGGAAAAAAAAATTTTTTCCAAAATAAAATAAGTTAATGAAAAGGAAAAAAATTTAGAAATTTTCCCTTTGGGTTTTACCCCTCAAAATTCCCGGGGGTTTGTGCTAGGATGGTTTTTCCAAAGGGTACTATGGAGCGTGATTTAATCAAATTTTTTAAATGAAGATTTAGGGGTTTAAAAAAAAGAAAATTTTAAAAAAAAATCTTACAAAAGGGGGAATTTTAAAACATTAAAAGGAAAATTTAAGGTTAAAATTTAAATCTTGTCATTAAAAAATTTAGGGCAAAGGGGGATGTATAAAAAATTTTTGGGTTTTAGGGGAAATTTTTTCAAAATACAAAAAAAATAAAATCCCAAAAAACGAACAAACATATCGGGCCAAAATTTAAAAACAATCCTTTCAAAAATAAATTTCAAGCAAAATTCACCCAAAAATTATGGAGGAGGGTTTAAGATTAGGGGCTATTACACAAAAAAAAAACCGGGGAGTTTTTAGAGGTTTTAAAAATTTCCCGGGTCCCAGTAAATATATGGGGATTCCAAAAAAAATTTATAAAGGGGTGTTTTTTCCCCCCCCCTTTGGTCCCATTAAATTTTAAGCAATGGTAGATAGGAGAGCGCTTGAAACTCTTTGGGGTAGGGGCAGGTATCTTCAACCCATTGGGCCCAAAAAATCCCTGGCTACCCGAAGGATAGTTTCCCCTTTTTTTTTGAGGGCTTTTTAAAAAATGGGCAGTGGTTTATCTTAAATTTTACGGGGGTTGTTTAGACATCGGGAAAACCCTTTATTCCAAAATACCCAAACAAACTGGGTTTGTTTGGGTTTACAACATCATTTGCAAAGACCAAAAGTTCTTTTTGATGAAGGAATACAAATATTTATTTTAGAAAGTGTGGATTTTTTGTTACATGAACAACTATTTCCTTTTGACAATGAATTTTATTCATTCAATTAACCGAGCCCCTATGGGGGCACCTCTTCGCTCACGATGCAAATCTTTTTGTCTCATGGTTGGAAAGCCCAATTATTTTTGATGTAAAAATCCCTATAGTTTTTCAGATTATATCTGGTATGGGCGTTATTATAACGACGTGTTAATCTCTGGGGAAGGTGAATTGGCGTCCATAACCAGATTTAACATTTATGTAAAATGGCAATTATTTAAATTTGCATTTACAACACATACTGTCGAAAAAATAATTCCATTTTCTGATTTGGAACTAGAAGGCGATGCAGATAATAAGAAAAAAAAACAAGATTAATCGCAAAGCCAATTAGCAGTAATACTCTTTTAAGAGCATACAGTAACACACTCTTTGCATACGTTAAATGCCATAGCCTGTATAAATTTATAAAGCACGTAGGGGCTTGTTCTGAGGAAATAGGATTATGAAAAAGAATGAAGAGGTTTTAACTGAAAGTATTTAATACAGAGAGGATATACAAATAAACAAATTACAAAGCTAAAATCACAAGCAAAACCAGAGAAACACAAGAACAATTAATTAAAACCTAGAGATGTTAAAACTGGGTCTAAAAATTTTGCAGCAAAATTTTATCCAATTACTTCCTCTACCCATATAGCTCTGAAATTAACTGGAAAATTAAAAAAAAATTTGTAAAAATTTAAATAACTAAGACAAGACGAAATTTTTTTCCAGCATTATAGAACAAGGAGTGAGATGTGTTCCAAAAAGAAATCAAACAATCGGAAACCAAATATCTAAAAGTTGTCTTTTCTATAAATCCAACAAAAATGAATAAAAAAACTTGGCCCTCAATAGAATGCTTCACCCTTGTGGTGGGAATAGGTGTCAATGTATTTCAGTATACAAAGAAAGTAACCACATTTGGATTCAAATACCAAATATAGATAAAGTTTATAAAATAAAGGTTTTTCCCAATTGTGATAGCCACCATGGTGGATTAACTTAATACACTTGGGGGGGCACTTGAAATGCAGACAAAAATCATACGTAGAAAGCATTATAAGAAAAATAAAAATGCGCATATATGAACATCTGACAGGGATTAAAAAACACAATCTGTACAAACACCAGTCCAGGCCAGTTAAAAATTTTTTAGAAGAACATTTAGGCGTACTTACTTCCTTTTGTTTTCATGTTATAGAAAAAGTTGCTGAGACCCCCTAAGAGGAGGTGATTGGATTGTTTGGTCCGCATGCGAGTAGCCTTTTTGGATTTGGAGTTGAAAACCAGGAGCCCCAAACACTCCAATTTATCAGCAATATTATTGTATATATATTAGGTTTTATGTCATGCATGTTACATTGTTATGTTTAGTGTTTTTGTTTTTTAACAAGTTTTGAGGCATAGCGTTGGCTATCGAGATCGAGGCGAAAGTCGATTAGTCCCCTGCTATCGAAAAAGGATTTTTCGATAGTGACAGGCATCGACTATGAGCGATTTACCATTAAAGTCCTATGGGAGCGGCATACAACACTTCATTATTACACCCAAAACAAGGCTGGAGAAGCTGAAATTAACATCCACAACAGTCAAAATGGATAACAATGCAACATCTAGGCAACACGACTTAGGTATAAAAGTCACAGAAAAAATCAATGAGACCATTCACTATCCCTGGACTGGTCCCCACAGCAAAGACCCTTAAACCTGCATCACCCACAAATTAAAAGTGCCAGAAGGCAGTATTATTTGAACCATCAGTTACTACTTAACTGTGACATTGAATATCCCTGTCCTGGAACACAGCATGAGCCCCAAACCTGCATGGACCCCCAGATTTAAAAGTGCGCAAAAGGAGTCTTTCAACCACCAATTTATGTTAAACTGGACACAACTATATCTGGTCTGGTACATGCAGAATGACCACTTAAACCTGTCTGACCCACAGTTTAAAACGTGCCAGAAAAAGGAGTCTTCACCACCATTTTAGTTGAACTGGATATATACTGTCCCTGTCCTTGTGCCACAGTATGACCACTTAAACCTGTCTGACCGCCCAATTACAGAAGTGCCGGAAAAAGGAGACTTTCAACCACCATTTTAGTGAACTGGAATTGACTAGAACTTTCCTGTGCCACGCATGACCCAGGCCGAGTTTACAGTGTGCGATGAGAGCCCAGCTTGCGTCCGTCCAATCTATTACCACGCAGTTAAAATGCCTGATGACTCAGCACAAAAACTGTCGTGCTGAAGCATAGTGCGGAAATGCGGAAGTGTGAAGAAACTCCAGCCTTCCTCAGTGCCAGTCCAAGACCTGGGTAGCGCTTGTCCCTCCGTATGAGTGGCGGACCAATTCAGCTTCACTTGGAATACTGTGGTTAACGCTCCTGTTTAACACCCAGGTGCCCTTTTGCCTTAGCAATTCATTGTTCCTCGAATTTACTCAATTGCTGGAGGAAATTGTCTCTGGTACTTTGTTCTCTGTCCGTGCTCCATACTCCATGTCCTCTGAATAACCACATCTGGTCAAGTTTTCCTGTACCTCCGTTTGTACAATTCAGGGGAATTTTTTTTAACCAGCTATTTTGTACATGTCAAGTTTTTTAGTAACTTTAATCTATAAACACATTTTTAAATAGGATGAATACCAACCATGTCTTTGTTTCTCTTTTTTCATTGTATTAAATGGGTTGTCCTCTATACAGGTATGAAGTAGCTTATGTTAAAGATCTTGCAAAAACAATCATTTTGCAATATTGTGTCCATTAACAGTGTCCTACCTACTCTGTTTCTGACAGCACCATCACCCTTGAGGCCACTCTTGACAATTGTGAAGAACAAATGTCGTTAGAAACAACATTTTTTAGAAAGGACCTGTAGTATAGCTGCACTCACAGCACAATGCCCGCCAAAAAATCAAGCATGACCCTGACACTTTGGACAATTGTGAAGAACAAATGTCCTGTTAGAAACCAACATTTTTTTAGAATAGGACCTGTAGTATAGCTGCATGTCACAGCAGAAAATGCCCCCAAAAATTCAAAGCATGACCCATGAGCCACTTTTGACAATTGGAAGAACAAATGTCTATTTAGAAACAACATTTTTAGAATAGGTACCTGTATAATTTTGCAATTCAAGCAAAAATGCCCCCAAAAATTCAAAGCATGACCCATGAGCCACTCTTTGACAATTGTGAAGAACAAAATGTCTATTAGAAACAACATTTATTTTTTTAGAATAGGACCTGTATTAATGCTGCATTTCAAAGCAAATTTGCCCCCAAAAATTCAAAAGCAAGACCTTGAAGCCACTTTGGTCAATTGTGAATAAAAAATGTCAGTTAGAAACAACAATTTTTTTTATAATTCAGACGCTGTAGTATTGCTGCATTTCAAAGCAGCATGACCCAAAAAAATTATAAAAATGACTTCTCATCCACTGTTACAAATTGTGAGGGAGAAATACCACTTAGAAGCCACATTTCTGTTTTTCCAAAGGACATGATTATTTGTTGTATCTCACACTACATTTACCCCAAAAAATTATAATAGTGACTTCTTCAGCCCCACTGTTAAATTGTGATGGAGAAATGCACTTAAAGCCACATTTCTGTTCCAAAGGACGATGATTATTGCTGTATCTCACATCAAAATGACCTCAATAACCATTGACAATGCGAAAACTTCTTAAGATAAAGTAGTATATGGAATACGGTGTTTTCATGAAACCTTTGCTGTATCTTTTACAGTACTCCTCACAGCAAAAAGAATGAAAAGAGGAAAAAGGAATAAAAATTTGCAGTAAGAAATGATCATTTTTAAAAAAAATTTTTCAGAGACCATTTTCTGTTTGAAAAGAGAATGTGAAGTAGACCGGCAACTAAGTCGGTGACCCTCGGCAATTGGCCACAACATCATCAGAGATCCATGCCCTATTCATCTGATGAAAGTCAAAAAACGATCCCCACATTATGCGGTGGAAATCCGATGCTTTGTCTGTATCGACACCTCCCAGCTGTGCTGAAGGTCCGCTCAGAAAAAAGAATATGAACGCTGGCTGCTGGCAGGACAACACCTCTAATGGCGTGCGAGCCAGCTCGGGCCATTCGTCCATTTTGGATACCCCTGAAGTTCTATTGGTCACGAACACATGCAAAAACATTCGGTGTTGAGACGCAGATAGTCGTGCACCATTGATCTTAAGCTGATCTCTGTGTGTTGGATGTGTCCCAGCCATTGCATGCGTGGTGAGGTGGTAAACAAAGATTGTCCAGAGGATCACCCATTAGGCTTCCGCCACCCTTTCCTGATGCTGGCCGCTACGCCTACTTGGTCACTCTACTGCTCACCACGTCACTGAGTTGTTCAACCGTGACATTTGGGGAACGTTGAAGCATGACGCAACAGATGTCTCCAGGTTGATCAATCAGCAAGGTCTCCATATCACTAACTTTTACTCTCTATTGGTGGGTGACCAAGGAAAGTGGCTGAGTTTTTTGTGTTGGTACCGGGGATCCGAGGGGGTGGCACCCAGTATCCTTTTGCGTTCATTTTGATGGCCTTAATGCAGGATCAAGTTGGAGGAAATGGAAGCATCCAAGCACTCATGTGAGAGATGGAGCCTTGATTCCAAGCCTCTGTGTCGAGGGCACGTAGCAAAACCGAATCTTCCTCATCTTCCTCCTCCGCCTCAATTCGCGGCCAACTCTTTCCAAGGCAGGGTCCATCGTGAACATCGGAGTCCCTAGGAATACCTCCCTCCTCCTCCTCCTCCGCGTGCCTCCGGCACAGCATCAACACAGCCCTGACTTGCCTGAGATATGCACCCGTTATAGCTGATTGCGCCACCTTGCAATAGCTCTGGAACCCCGAAACCACTTGCCTAATGAAGAACGCGATGAAATTGGTTGAAACGTCCCGTGCCTTGTGGAGTTTGACGGAGAGAAAGGCTGCGTGTCCGCATCTGTGTCCGTCTCCCCTCCGTCGCTGGCGGACCTGTTGAGTTTTCAGAGTGTCAACAAAAGATCGTTTTTCCAGAACTAAAGATACCACACAATGCACTTCAGACAAGGGCATTGTCCCACACTTGACCATTTTGGGGCTTTTCAAAACTGGCAAGGATGGTGGGCAAGAGCACTTTCACCTGCCCCTCACTCTCGGTGGTTCAACACCCCAGGTCCGCACCGCCTGCTTGTCATTGCCATGTGTCAACTTTCGTACTGCGTAATGGCATGCGCTGCTGGCCACAATCGCTGGAGCATGTGGAAGGGTGGATTCCAGCGTGTTGCCACGTCAACAATGAACGTGTGACTGGGAGGCCGAGCTGACGTGCTGACGCAGCCAGGCGGGACCGAAGCAGGTGCGAACGCGGAAGTGCGAACTCAGACCTCGAGCCTTCTTCAGCAGCAGCTCCAGACACCGGGTTAGCTATTAGAAATTTCTGGACTACAAGGTTCCTGACATGTGCCAGGCAAGGATGTGCTCCAGCCTCCGATCTTAAGGGGCGGCCAGCAGAATTTTTTTTTTTTTTTTTTTGCCCGTTATCGCCACACCACCTGCCCTGCACAAGGTTCTTGTCACCAGTCCATGCGCTCGGTTCTCGTTGCGGAGAGCCCGTCCTACAGCTCCTGACCTGTGTGTGGACGGTCTCCAAGGCAGATTAATTTTCAACACGTCTGGTGTCTCATGGCTACTTGATGCCACCAGAGGACCTAGGGGGAAAGAACCCTGGCAAGCCATCCCTGCGGTTTGAAGAGCGTGCGCCTGAGGTTCTGAGAGCCACCGTAACCCCCAGAGACCACCACCCAGCTCACCCATTTGAGCTGTCCACAGAGATATAGCGGCCTGGCCGTGCATACTAGTCCATGTGTCGGTGGTGATATGGACCTTTTCGACACAGATGCAGACAACGCGCTGAAATTTTTAGATGACAACGTGGCTGGCCAGGGCAGACGCGGCTTTTCCTGCAAAGAAATGCCTGCTCGGCATCTGGTATTGGGGGGCAGCGAGAGGCCCATGACGTGCGGAACCATCTGTGGTCCACCATACGAAAGGCAACATTTCAAGGCAAAAACCTGGCATTGCGCGACATTCAGGTTTTTTGGCTTTGGGATGGTTTGGGTTAAAAGTGTTTCTTCTGCTCCCCTAACCTGGAAGACAGAATGGCCTCTGGGCTGGTCGTTAACTGGCCGCGTAACGGCGTGCAGGTCGTCAAACTGGCGTAAGGAGAAGGGGTAGGATGGGTCTCCTCTGGTGGTGCTGGTGGTACCTTCCTCGCGGCGCGACGGTGGTGGCTGAAAGCGGAGCCTGATCACCTGATCAATGACTCTGAGACTTGGGCCAGCTGAGAACGCTTGTGGTGGCGGAGGAGGAGGAAGTGGAGACAGAAGGTGTGATAGTGGTTGGAGCCCGGCGTCGGTCCTGGCCTTTTTTTTGCCAAGTGTTTTCCTTCCATTTCACTCATGCCATTCGCTGCATGTGACTAGACATGTTGGTGTGGTTAACCACTAAGTTCTTGCCTCCTACTTTTATGTGTTTACGCAAAGGCGGCAATATGACATTGCTGGGTGAATCAGAGGCTTGCTCAAGAAGGCCCAGGCTTGAGAGGTCCTGGACCTTTTTGACGCGATCAATGCAGAGGCGGGGTTTGTGGCTGACCGTTCGGGGCCTGGCGGAATCATATCAGCGGACATCTGCGACCGCCCTCTCCTTTTTTGGTGGCGGGAAGCCCGTATTGACACTACCCCATCGTCTTCCTCACACTCCTCGTCCCACTGATGAAGCGCTCGCAAGCAAATTTCTGCGGAAAAGACCAGGATGGATCCGCAATGTCGTCCATCAATCATCATCATCATCATCATCACACAGGTGACTTGGTCGTCCTGACATTCTGATTCTGCATCCAGAAGCTTTGCGGGCTGTACAAGCAAGGGCACTGCAAGGCATTGCCGACCGCCCCAGGTTTTTGCTGATTGACGGCTACCTTCACCTCCTCTGATTGGCATCAGTAACTGGCGTCAGAGCAGACTAAATCATCCTCTGATCTTTTAACAATGCCTTCTGACCCCAACCAACATTTTGTCATCAAAAGGTCTTCAGACAATTGATTTATTCCACAGTGGTGGGTACACGAGTTGACATATGGGCTGCTTATGTTGGACGTATGCTGATGATGCTTATCGACGACAGTTGTGGCCGGACTTCGAGACGAGGAAGGTTAAGGCTGCCTAGATGCAGTTCATTAACCACCTGAAGGACAGATTGGCGACGATTGTTCGTTACTTAGATTCATCAGGCCCCCTGACCCAGGATGAACAGTCCTGACGTCCTGCAACTGATGATCGCTGGCATGCATAGTTGTCGCCAGCACTGGAAGGAGCACCTTTCTCTCGTAACCTCTACCTCATGTGCTACCCCCCTCTTTGCTCGCTTAACGCACCTTCGATTTCGCTCCATGTTCAGAATATAAAAATTTGAGAAGGTATGGAATAGTTTTGGAAGTCTCTTATAAAAACGGCAAATCACAGTTATTCTCAAATCCCTAAAAAAAACAAAATTGCGGGATTAAAATTTAACTGAAAAGGTGCTATAAAAAATCTGGACTGGGCAATAGTCAAAAAACACGTATCGTTTTTTTTTGGGTATAATAAACGGTATTTTTTTAAACCTTTCAATTTTCACCTGTGGTGAATATAGAATTGCTGTTTTAGATTTACGTGAGTGCGTCAATGAACAATGCTGGGTGCGCAAAGTAAAAAAACAGTAACTGTTAGTTTTTTTAAAATAATCGGTTTTTTTTGCACCTTTCAATCACCTGTGTGAATATAGAATTGCTTTTTTAAAGATTTACGTAGATGCTGCATCAATGAAAAATGGGGTGCGCAAAAGAAAAAAAAACACGTAACTTTTATGTTTGGTATAATAAACGTATTTTTGCCCTTTTAAAATTCCCCGTGGTGAATATAGAATTGCTTTTTTAAGATTTACGTAGAGCGCGTCATGAACTGCTGGGTGCGCAAAATCAAAAAACACGAAACTGTTATTTTTGGGTATAAAAACAATATTTTTTGCCCTTTTCAATTCCCCTGGGGGTGAATTTTAAAATTTTTGCTGTTTTAAGATTTACGTAATGCGCGTCAATGAAAAACTGGTGGAAAAATCAAAAAACCGTAACTATATTTTTTTTGTATAATAAAGGGTATTTTTTGCCCCTTTCCCAAATTTACCTGTGGTGATATAGAATTGCTTTTTAAGATTTCGTAGATGCGCCCCAATAAACAATGCGGGGTGTGAAAAAGTAAAAAAACACGAAACTGTATGTTTTCTACGATAAGGGTTTTTTTGGAAACAAAAAACCCTCTGTGACACAAGATTGCTGGATTGTATTTAACGCAAGGGGGATATAAACAGTCACAGGTGTAAGGGGGAAAATTTTAAAAATGAACACCTACTAAAATGTATACGATAAAAAAAGGGGATTTTTGCAGCTAACAAAAAGACCTGCAGTTTTCAGAAATGTTTGTATCCAATATAAGTTAGGCGCCCAATATCCAGGGAAAAATTTCAATAGAAACGTTAATAATAAAGAATTCCACTACAATTTCACACTAATCTTGGTTGAACTTTTTCCGTGTTCTTTTTGATAGGCTTGTCTGGTTCGCCCGCGGGTGGGCCTCCCCCCCCCCTCCCCCGCGTAATTTTCAGCGTAGATGCGCTTTAAAATTTCTAGCAAATAATAAAATCTTCAAATCTCTAAACAACTAAATTGGGGAAAGGGTCACACTAATAGTGGGTTTCTCTTTGCAGAAATAGATAATTTCGCTGACTGTTTGGCCACAGGGAGAGTGCAGGGTTTTCCCATGAGACGTGAGAGACACTGAGGGTGAAACAGGAAACCGTTCTATGTAAAACGAGGTCATGTGATTTTTCCAGCCAATCGCAACCGTACACATCCCAGTCATGACGTCGCACACACATCTCACCCTGCTCTATTCTGTAATCTGATTTGCTGGCCGCCAAAATTACAGGAAGCGCCGAAAAAGGCGCGATCTTAATAGATGATGCACAGATTTTAACCTTAATGATCGCATGATCTGGAAATTTCGATCACCATAAAAACCTTGCTGATTTCAACTTTGTCGATAAAAATCGCTCAACACTAGTTATCAGTCATCGTAAACACACCTACAATGTACTGTGAAGAACACAATAAATAACAAATAATATTCATAGCTTATATTTTTTTATCCCTATTGCCCTTTTTGAAATATGTTGTTGTTTTAGATATTTTATTTAAGTATGGAGGAATCTTGTTGAAGTGTATGATATGATGAATAGTGTTCAAATGTATGATATGTTCAAACACTATTCACCATATCATACACTTCAACAAAATTCCTCCATACTTAAATAAAATATCTAAAACAACAAAGTATTTCAAAAAGGGCAATAAGGAGGAAAAATTATAGGCCCAAAACTTTGTTGATAGATGTGGATGTGCTGGAGTTAGAGAAAGTACAAAGATGAACAACTAAACTAATGAGAAGGATGGGGATCTTGGTTATAAGGAAAGTTTTAAAGAATTAGACTTATATAGTCTTCAGTAGAGATGAGGAAACATGATTAATGTATATAAATACATAAATGTCCCCCACAAACAAGTGTGGTGAAAAGCTATTTCATGTTAAACTCCTCAAAAATCAAAGATGCACTCTTTCTGTCTGGAGAAAAAAAGATTACATCACCAGAGAATTAAAGCCTTCTTTACCATGAGAACTGAGAATCTGTGGAACAGTTGCCCCAGGAGCTGGGCACAGCAGGAACAGGTGACAGCTTCAAGAAAGGTTTAGATAACTACTTACTTCTAAATAATATCAATACTTATGAAGCCATTTAAAACATCTAGAACCAGCCCATTCCAGCTTTGTGCAGGTCTTGTCCCTGACATCCTTAGAAAGCTCTTTGGTCTTGCCCAGGTTGTAGAGGTTAGCCTGATTGATTAATTGAGTCTATGTACAGGAGTCTTGTTATAATGGTGACTATTTAAGACAGCTGTCATTAATGCAGGAGTGTCTAACTGGTCAGAAGGAGCCAGAAATCTCAATGGTTTGTAGTGGATAAAATACTTATTTCTATCAGCAAAATGCTAATAAATTTATATAATTTTTACAATGTGATTTTCTGGATATTATTTTGGATATTCTATCTCACAATGTTAAAATTAACCTACCCTTAAAATTATAGACTGTTCATGTGTTTGTCACTGGGCAAACTTACACAATCAGCAACGGATCAAATTCTTTTTTTCTTCACTGTACATAGTTAATACATTTGAAAAAAGACATACAGGCAGTCCCCGACTTACATTGTTCCAACTTACATATGTCTCCTAGTTACAAAAGGAGACTTATGGGGAGTGGCTGACATTCAACACTCAGTCACGCCCCATGATAACCAAGTGCCAGCATGCCACAGCTGCACATGAGATACAGATAGTTAGGTTAGAATGACTTCCAAATCCCGGGGTAGGGATGAATGAAGATGGAACACAGCTCAATCAGAAATTGAACCCCGGGCTATGAACACAGATTTGAGTCTGGCCATGTGTTTTATAGGCCCAAATCTCTGTCCAGGTTTCCGCTCCACGCTCATAATTTCGGCTGCTCTTTTACTGGCTGAAAATATAGTGAGGTGGGTGGACACTTGATGTCTAATGAGGGTTGTTGCTTACTATCCCACAAGATGGCAATCACGGACTGCGCTTCTGCTGTGGACAGATCAATGACCTCTGCACTGATGTGCCTAATCGTTTTATTGTTGGGGGAGGGGGGGTCATAGGCCACCTCTGTTGGACTTTACTGGATGGGGATTGTATGTGTTACAAGTTGTAAAATTGTCATCAATTTAGTGCTTATCAGATATGCACTGGGTTGTAACCACACGGGGTGATATACTTGTCCAAAATTACTTTCTGTGAAGTTTCACAATCACAGGCTACACATTCCATTCCCAAAGGGGGGGTGGTATTCTGAGCTACAGGAATTGTAGACTCACAATCTAAGAAATGGTTTAATGGCAATACAGAATACATATAATTTTCAGTGTACTACATTACACCTCCCCCTTTTGGAGTGGGCGTGGGGGACTGGCTCACCTGCCATCTCCTGAGCCCACCTCCGCCTCTGTCTTCCCCTGGCGAGAGAGACTATCGGCATTACCACGCTCAATGCCCTTTCTGTATCTGAACTATCAGATATCGGGTGTTGGAGGAATCCCGCTGGGCGGTACATATCACACGTTACATGTGTGGACACATTACCTCTATGACTGGGGTCTAAAGTCTTACCCACTTCAGACCCCGGGGAATAACCTTGGCAGAGATTATCCCACAGTTTGGGTTTGGATCCAACAGCTTGGAAGGGATCACCATTACACTCCATGGGGTTGGATACACCCACAGGGCAGGCAGGATCATACATAACTGGTTTGGATACACCCCTACTGTTCATAACAGATCGACATGCATCAGTGAGCTCAGGCACATCTACTGAGCTGTCGGTATCATGGACAACAGACTTAGGGATGGCCATCCCCCACATTACCATCTGGGATACACCTTCATGCTTGGATACATTATTATTGTCCACAACAGTCTGAGATACAACCTTAGGCTTGGATACATGATCATTGTCCGCAACAGTCTGAGATACACCCTCAGGCTTGGATAAATCAATATTGTCCATAACAGTCTGAGATACGCCCTCAGGCTTGGATACCTCGTTACAATCCACAACAGTCTGAATCATGCTGGCAGGCTCAGATACCTTTGTAACTGACAGACCAGCTCCAGAGAAATTGTCGCCTTTGGTAGTAGACTTAGACAGAGGGGCACCCAGCATTACAGGCTGAGATATGGCAGCAGGGTCCATAATAGTTGCGGAAACATCTGCGGGCTGTGATACATCTTTGGCCCACACAACAGTTTTAGGTAAAACAATGTCTGGCCCAACCAGCCTAGACACCGTAATATCCAACGCAACAGGCTGAGATACATCAGCAGGCCTCATAACAGGCTGTGATACATCCACAGGCTTAGATACATCAGAGTCACAGCAAGTATCATTCCTTACTCTTTTGTGTCACGGGCTCCTATGTTGACAATATTCTCCATTCTGACCATATTCCCATTCACTCGGACCTGGCTCTTCAGAATAACAGGTGCCCTACTTTTTGGGAGCTGGAACATAATTAACTTGCATCACTCCCAGGTCTAAACCCAGTAAAACCGAATAGGGGATAGTAGCAGAAACACCCACTTCCCTCATCCCTCGGCCCGCTCCCCAGTCCAGATAACTTGTCCAACATGACTTTCTGTGAAGTTTCACAATCACAGGCTACACATTCCATTCCAAGAGGAGGGGGTGTGGTATTCTGAGCTAGAGGAATGGAAGACTCCCAATCTAAGAAATGGTTTAATGGCAATACAGAATACATATACTTTTCAGCGTACTACATTACACATGCCATTATCTTGCTTGCCTTAGAGGCTGCTGATTGACATTGCATGCTTTTCTGTAATCTATTATCTACAAGATCATACAGATCTTTACCCAGTTTCTTCCCCCCTAAGACATATGATGCCTGCAGATTATTAGTACCAAGATGCAGTTTACTTTTCTCCTCACTGAACCTTTTTGCCAAGTGGATGCCAAAACACTCAGTGTGCCCAGGTCTGCTTGCACTTTATGAACATCTTTCTTAGATTGTACTACACTACATAGCTTAGTGTCATCTGCAAAAATAGAAACATTGCTATTAATCCCCTCAGTATATCATTAATAAATACATTGAATAAAAGAGGACCCAGTACAGAGCCTTGGGGTAAACCAATTTTAACCGGAGGCCATTCAGAGTAGGATTTATTTACCACCACTCTCTGAGTATGATCCGATAGCCAGTTTTTCATCCAATTACACACTGTTATATGTAACAAAATAGATTTTAATTTACCCAATAAATGTTTATGAGGGACAGTGTCAAACGCCTTTGTAAAGTCTAAAAATACTATATCCATAGCCGCCTCTCTATCCAGACTTCTACTCACCTCTTCATGAAAACAGATCAGGTTGGTCTGACAGCTTCTGTCCTTAGTAAAACCATGCTGGCAATCACTTATAATGTTATATACTGCCACATATTCCTGTATATGGTCACTTATGAGCGCCTCAAACAGTTTTACCACAATAGATGTCAAACTTACTGGTCTATAATTACCTGGGCAAAACTTGGAGCCTTTTTTGAAGATGGGAACCACATTTGCCTTGTGCCAGTCTCATGTACAGGGGGAGAGAGATAACCGAGCTGAGCTCTTTAAGAACTCTTGGGTGTAAGCAGTTTGGGCCTGGAGCCTTGTTCACATTCAGTTTAATTAATTTGATTGTCTACAGGGAGGAGGAAGGTTATATAAACCATAATAATATTTATGTAAAGCAGAGAGGATATCTTATGTCAAATGGACAGTTCAACCTTCTGAGTTTTTAATTGAGGGGACAAATAAGGATGCTCTCTTGTCTCTCTTGAAGAGCTAAGCCTAAATATTTTCCTGGTTTATTACTCCATTCATAGAAGTAGCTAGAGCAGATCTGCCTATTTCTCTTGTGTTTATGGTCTATAAACTGGTGTATTTCATGATGGAGGTGGAGGAAGTCCCTGAGATCGAATACCAAGCCAGAGGCATTATGAGATGGCTCCAGCATATTCAGGTGTAAAAGAAGGGTCTGGGGTTTTTGAGATGTTTCTCTTTTAAGGTGTTCCCCCTGTTTCATAAGAACCCCTCTTAGCACACACTTGCGGGCCTCCTATTGAATGTGTGGCAAAGTGGGATCATTGAAATGATTGGTCACAAAAGTATAAGCAGAGAGTTGTAACTCAGAAAGACAAATTCTGAGAGAAGTGTTTCGTTTAATCTCCACAAAAAAGTAGGGCACCTGTTATTCTGAAGAGCCAGGTCCCAGTGAATGGGAATATGGTCAGAATGGAGAATATTGTCAACATAGGAGCCAGTAACACAAAAGAGTAAGGAATATTGAGGAAAAGTGTAATCAATACAATTGTATGAGGCATGGGTATGAGAGAAACATGTGTAGACTTGGTCTGAGGGATGTTTGAGTCTCTGAACATGTAAGAGGGGAGAGCTACCCTTTGAATAGTATTGTTATCCTACTTTCTTAAATGAAAGTGTGTGGTTATATTGTCATGTCCCTCACTTGTCTGTGTTCCCCTCCTCTTGTTGTGCAGTCTTTGTGTACCTGTCTGTTCTGTCTGTGTAGTGCACACATTGGTGGCAATATGCAGGGGTTGTTCTGTTATAGGTTCAGCTCTTCTGCTGTTTAGTCTGGTGGTGGAGTGCAGCGTAGCCAAACTGACTAGTGGGAGTGGGGAATCCCATCAAATCAGGAGTTAGAAGGCGGGGCCAGGGCTCTCAACAGCCATTTTTTCGGGAGACACAGAGAGTCAGTTGGACAAGAGAAAAAGAGGAGACATCATTAAAGAGTGATTAAGAAAAACAGGAAAACAGGAGAATATAGAAAGCTCAAGGGAAGTAAAACATGTAGTTGGTCTTGCATTTTCTGTCTGGAATATCAATCTCTATTACAAGGACTCTCGGACTCTCATATATGCTGTGATCCATCAGTTGTCTACTGTTGCTATGTTTCACTAAGAAAGGCAAGTTGTGTATAAAAGAATAAAGAAAATTAAATAAGTAATTCTGGTGTTCAATCCTTATCCATATACTGTACAAACATCCGATAGCTACATCTTCTGGAGTGATTTTTTAAATTTGTTAAGAGTACTAAAAGCAAGAGAAGAGTGTCCTGTAGATGTGTCAGTCAGAGGGTTGAGGGCCAGATTGAAATCATCACAAAGATAAATGTAGCCTCATTTTTAGTTAAAACATCCAAGACCTGTAAGGGTAAAGATTTGTGGAAAAAAAATAATAACCCTTTTTGTTTTAGAGGTAGTGCTACTAGAATGGTACCAGGCTGGGAAGTATCTGTTACGAAATTTTCAGATATGAGATTTGATTAAATGAGTTTCTTGCAGACAGACTATATGCAACTTCTGTTTATGAAAGTGTTTTAATATTTGTGATCTCTTCTCGGGAAATTTAATCCCTTAACATTAAGGGATGCTATTCAAACATTAGCTATTAAATGGCAGAAAGATATGGTACATAGGATACTAAGACCCAAGGAGAGTAGGACATGAGGAAACTGGTGCTGACTGGCAAAACCTAGGGGTTCTTAAGAAAAAACTGACAACAAGTAACGTCAGAGGCCTGAAAAACAGAGGCCAAGAAAACTAAGAGCTGCAGACCTCTTACTGCAAAAGCCAGAGAAGAGGACAAATAGGCCAATCCTATTGGGGGACAAGGATGATTGCAAGGCATTGAAATCAGTAACATGGCACAAGCACAAGAGAAAACACGTGGTAATGGTGCATAACAGGACAATTATAACAGAATCTGACATTTGACCATTGACCGATTGCGTTTCATAGATACATTAATATCCATGTATTGTCAAATGTGAGAGTTAGAGCAATACAGAAAAGAGATATTTTACAATTAGAAAATTTAAAGGAAGCACATAAAGGTAATGGACTTAAAATACATAACAATGTCCTTACATAGTAATAAGTAGGAACATGTCAAGAGAAAAAAAGGGGGGAGAGAAGGTGGGAGAGGAGAGGAGAGAAAAAAGGGAAAGAGGGAAATGCATGTGATTCAGATTATTATGTATAGCAGAAAAAAGCGAAAATCTCAGCAAAAAATAGGAGAATAAGATTAAAGCAAATAACCTCACAAATAGTCCCAATCCATTAGGTCAGCAGTGATGGTGCATCATTGGGGACAAGCTCTCTGGGCTCCTCAAATGCCGTCGGGATCTCTGCGACTTTGGAATGTAGAAAGGAGGTTGACGATTTGATGTTTTTGGGGAAGTCAACTTCCATTCTGTTGAGGACACTTCAGGAAGCTCAAGGGCAGAGATGATGATTGGAAGGTCCAAAGGTGATTGGAAAACTGCTGAGTTGTTTTTGTATTTTACATGCAGCACAAATGGGTATCTTGCTTTCTTGCTTGCAGGAGAGAAAGCAAAGGTTTGACTGCTGCCCGCATATGCAAGGCTCATCTGATAAAATCAGGTAAGAGACCCAATTTAGAACCCTCAAATATAACATTTTGTATGATGTAGGCTTTCCTTATGATCTCTTCTTTGAGTGTGTAATGATGAATACTACAAATGATGTCCCTGGGACATGATGCATCTTGAGTCTGCAAACAGAATGCCCTGAGAGCGTTGGCAAACAAAATCAGTGACTCATTTGCTTTGCTTATAATATAATTGAAGACCTTGGTTAAAGTAGGTATCAGTTCAGAAGCTCTGACGGTTTCAGGAAGACCATGGATCCTGATATTATTTTGTCTATTCTGGTTTTCTAGTTTGTCCATTTGGGCTGCAAGATATATCTGATGAGTATTTTGTTCAGAAATAGAAGATTGTAAGTTGATAGTGATGCGGCTTGTAGATTCCTGGGCATTTTCCATTTTTTGGACTTTATTTTGAAGCACAGTTACAGTATACCTGATTGTACAGGTCGTAGGTCTTGTCTCCAGGCCGGTTGTAAATCGTGGGCCAGTTATTTCATATCACGGTTATACGGAAGTAATGAGACAAGGGAACTTAATTCTGGACGCGCTTTTAAAGTATTTAGAGCATCTTCAGGCTGAGGGCCTGTGAGGCAGTCTGGAGTTTTACTGACTGATGGATGGGGTCAGCAGTTCGAGGGCTTGAGGACAGTTGAAAAGGGATGCCCTCACAAGTAGAGGATTCTGACCAGGAGTGCCAGGATGCACTACGTTGTGTAAGTCCAGGAACTGGGTTCTGGATCTTGAATGTATCCATTGTCTATTCACGAGGTGAAGTGGAGGCCTGCTGCTACCTTTGGATAGATTTTTGGAAGTTTGGAATATATGTAGTGCTAGATCCATATTAGAAGCAGAGCTTTTACTATTCCTTGGTTCATTCACTGAGACAGTGATTAAAACAGCTCCCTATGTGTGTGGGTGCTTTTGTGTGGAGCAGTTGTTCCCATGTGAGGGATTTTAAGAAATCTGGTTAGAGATTACTGCTGGGGACCTGTCAGAGGTGATGAAGTTCATCAGAGGGAGATCTGATAGCTATGTTAGTAGACTCAGCAGCCCAGTTGGAAGAGCCATTTAATTGTATGGGGAGCCAGTATAACTGGCCAGCCTGCTGGGATGGAGTCATTGCTCCATTTAGGGAAACTGTAGCCATATTAAGTGAAAGATCCTGCTGTATCACAGGACTGTGTAGAACAAGCACAGGGCTCCTCTCTCTAGGAGGAAGTGGTAGGGAGAGCTGGGACTGACCTGATAGGTCCAGGATGTCGGCAAGGTGGGAGCTCTGGTGCACAGAGCTGTTGAGGACGAGCAAAGAGAGAATGATATGGCAGGTATGCAGGTGTCTGCAGCTGAACTAGCATTCAATACAGGAGGGGAAATCCTTCCTCTCCTGCACAATGTTGTGGGCGGGAAAGGTGGCAATGAAAGCTTTGCCCTGCCACGCGGAGCTGTAGGCAGGCAAGATGGCGCTGAGAGCTTTCTCCTGCCGTGTGGTGCTATAGGCAGGCAATATGGCACTGAGGTCTCTGAAGCATGGGAAGGCAATGATTCTTTGTCTAAGGGAGAAATAGTTTGAGATGAGGATATCTTCTGCCAGAGACGTCTTGGAGGCTTTAGGGAATTTTTTGACTCATCTGTTGCTCATATCAAATGCTGTGTGTACTGATTATAGCTTGTTCTCGACAGAGCTCAAGGGAATCATGTCTATCTCACTGCATGGCAAGTCACACCCGTCATGATGCTATATTTTAATAAATTGGACTTTTAGAGATGCAGTATCAATTATGTGTAACTTTTTATAAAACTTTTTTGTAAAATGGTAAAAGGGAGGTGGTTTGAACTTAGAATATTTTACTTTACTAGTACTTCTCCCTATGGTACTTGATCAATAGGGAGCGTGATAGTCAGTACAAAACTCTGTATTGTAAAAACAAAGATGGCAGTTCTATCACCTCCTGCCTGGGTCAGAAAGTGATAGAAACAAATACATAGCAGCTATGGAAGCCTTCATAGGGTTTCCAGCCACAATGTTAACAGATCAACACCCTGCGATCTTGCCGTGGTGGTGCCAACTGCAGTGAGGAATGGAGCAAAGCACCATCTTTATTAATTTATATGCCACAGTCATGATTGACGCAGAGTGTGGTGTTAAACAATCTGGTTCCATTCCCTGCTGTTAGCAGCAGGTGCCAACAATTAGCAGCTGACACTAAGCTCTTATGTAGTGGGATTACCAAATAATACAGCTGCACAGGAACTTGTCGACACCAGGATGTACCAGGGAATACCAGTATGTCCTGTGTCAGTAAGCATTTAAAAGTCCAGGTTTCTAAAATATAGTATTATCAATCCCACATGGTGAATGTCATAAGAAAAGAAATACCCAATTGTGATTTTTTTCAGTCTCATTTCCGCATAAAATTGCATTAAAAAATGTATACAAAGTTGTATGTATCCCAAGGTGTTTCAGATCAAAACTACACTCCAGCTCACAAATAATGAGCCGTAACTAAGCCAAAAGCAAAACATTTTAAAATTTATTGGCTTTCAAAAATGGGGTTGCAAAGAAAATATAAGAAATAAATATTTTTTTTTTTTTAAAAAAAAAGAAGCAAACACAATAAAATGCAGACATCATTTTTTTCATTTACTACCCTGCAGAGAATTTTTTTTTTTTGGTTTTTGGTTTCCCTTTACATAATTTGAAACTGTATATGGCATCTTTAATAAATACAATTTTTCCTACAAAAAATACAGCTATGAAGACATTAAAATTAAGTTGTGACTCTTTGGAGGTCGGGTGGAAAAAGCAAACACAGTTTCATCATATACATTTATCACATATCCTTTGAATAAGTGAAAATGTCTGATTGCTGATGGTCTCAACACTGGGACCTCCATGAATCATTCAAATGGGGAACCCAAGTCCCCTGTTTTTCTTCACTGTACCAACTTTGTTTGCCTCATAGACTTTAATTGGAGCAGCGGCACACATGTCCGATCACTGCTTCTTCATTGTAGACCCACAGTTTGGAGGAGCGTTGGAGGAACTTAGGGCTTGAGGCCCCTCATTTTAGTGATTGGTGGTGGTGGGACCTCAGTGATCAGACATTTATCACTTATCTTTTGTTGGCACAAAAACTTTAAATAATGAAATGTAAATTTAAGTTCACTTATTAATCATTCTAATCCAACACCAATTCATAAAATTATTGAGACCTCAGACAAAACTAAAAGTAATTTAAATCAAGAGTGGAATCAGGATTGAAATCTACTTTATAACATCCATCACAACTCATTTAAAAGGATTATCTGAATTGTAAAACTAGCTGTAATGAAATTAAGGAATCTACAACTTTCATGATTTTTTACTCCAAGTCCATCCTTTAAAGGTCAACTCTCATTCTTTAGTCTGTGTTATTATTAGAGATGGGCGAACTTCTAAAAAATGTGATTTGCCGAATTTTCTGACAAAACTCGTTTTGACCCGAATATATTCACGACGAATCGTGTTGAAAAAATAGCTATTTCCTGGCTGCAGAGAGCCTGTAGGGTGCTGTAGAAAGTTGTGCCATGCTCAAATATGCAGAGGGAGCTTGGTTTGGTCTTCATACAATGCTGTGTTTTAGTATGACATTCACATGACTGCCGTCGCTCTTAGAATCGCTTCACTCTTCAATTCCCTGGGCACTTATGGGGCAAAACTGACCAAAAAACTGAAGCGGGAATGCAGTCTGATAAAGTCATGGCAGCACCAGCTGGAAAAAAAAAAGCTGAGGGCTAAGATCCTACAATAGCGTCAAAGAACACAATAATAGTTTCCTGGAGCCGCCAAAGGACGCAGCACAGTAAGGGGACGTCACAGCAGGGGTCACCCACAAGGCCACAGCTTACGGTGTCATCTAGCGGCCATGTGTTGACCACACACTAGGTCATACACATTCTCCCAGATGACATCTGACAACCCCAGCCACGAGTTGGTAGGTTTGTCAGACACAACCCTTAGTTGACATGGCCCGGGAGCAAGTGAGGGGCCCTCACCTGTCCTCAACCCACCTCTGTCCCGTTCGCTTCCCACACCCAGAGAACTATTATGTACTGTGGTCTCTGTGCCACTATACAGTGATGAACAACTATTTGAGGACAGTGGGCAGCAAAGAGGTGGGGAAGACATCCGCTGCTTCTTGAAGAAGTGGGAAAGTAGTGATGAGGAGCGTTGCAATGGGGGTTAATGTTGTGAGTGGTCAGGCTTTGTACAGCGACACCGTTGAGGAGGACGGCGGTGACAGGCAAACACTAATCGATGTATCCGATCGCACTGGAAAGCCGGGTGAAGCAAGTAAGGCTGGGACAAGGTATTCTGGTGCCCTAGTCGAACAAGGCGTAAAGTGCCCCCCCAAATTGAAAATTCAGCCAACTTCATGCCTCCTTGCGCCCTCTTTTCTGTCTGGGATGAAGTGGCGCCCTAGGCGGTCGCCTACCTTCGACTACCCATCGTCCCGGCCCTGGAAGCAAGGGCTTCATCATTATCATTAGGAGAAGAGAGTGGCAGCTTGCGTGTCAGGCAGTGGCGCAGCCTGCAAGTCGGTAGTGTGGCTGGGAGTCATCAGTGTGCCAGCAGTGCGAGGTTGGGAGCGAAACAGCCACGATTTAGACCACCCACTTTGCAGGTCCCAGAAAGTAGCAGTGCAGGAGCTCACCGAGGATGCGGCGGTAACAGTTAGTCAGTGCTGAGCATTGGTGCTAAAATCACCTACTTGGCGGTGTGCCAGTTTATTGACAAGACACCAGAGGAGGCGAACATGGCTATATGTTGAATCTGTGGGCAGAAAGTAAAGCATGACCAGGGACCTAACGTTGGCACCACAGCCCTGCATCAACTTCATGCAGTGTTACCATACAGTGGCCTGGGAGAAACGTGTTTCAAATCTGGTGGTCCATCCTGTCCCAACAGCAGCAGCACCCAGTGGCACGCCTCCCATTTCAGGCAGTCAAGGCTTCACCACCTCTGCCGAAGACAGTATAACACGCACATGACTGCCGTCGCACTTAGAATCGCTTCACTCTTCAATTCCCTGGGCACTTATGTGGCAAAACTGACCAAAAAACTGAAGCGGGAATGCAGTCTGATAAAGTCATGGCAGCACCAGCTGGAAAAAAAAAAGCTGAGGGCTAAGATCCTACAATAGCGTCAAAGAACACAATAATAGGTTCCTGGAGCCGCCAAAGGACGCAGCACAGTAAGGGGACGTCACAGCAGGGGTCACCCTACAAGGCCACAGCTTGCGGTGTATGTCTGTATGTCTTTTCCATCATCTACCAGTCCAGATACTCCTGCTCCTCGGCACTCATGGTGGCAGCAGTCGTTCACCGAGGCGATTGACAAGAGACAGCAGTATGCGTCTAGCCATCCCTAAGTGCAGAAGCTGACCGTGCTCCTGTCTAAGTTGGTGGTACTGCTATCCCTCCTTTTAGAGTAGTGGACTCTGCACCACTCAGAGAACTGGCCAGGAAACTTTGCATTCACTTCCTCCATTTCTACACCGCCAAGCACACCCTCCTTGAGGTAAACAGAACAGAAAAACCAGAAACAGAGAAAAACACGAATTCAGGATCAGGGCGAGTTGATGAACAGGAATAAATATATTAACAGGGAGTAATTGATGAATAGGAGGAAATTGATGAACAGGGGGAAATTGATGAACAGGAATAAATATATTAACAGGGAGTAATTGATGAACAGGGAGTAATTGATGAACAGGGGGAAATTGATGAACAGAGAAAGGCCATTAATGGTTTATTGATGAGTCAAGCAGACAGGAGTACACCCCTGTGTAATTTTAATGTCTGCCAGTGACACCTGCCGTTTGCTCAGGCCCTTTCCGGTGGACACGTTATTTTTCAGTCGCCAGGACTACAGGATGCAGTGATGTCATTACACTGCTTCATGTCCTGGAACAGATGCTGCAAAATCTGTCTGGTCAGAGGACTGGAGACGTGGCGACTACATCTCACGGCCACATGAGTCCAGTGGGGGATGAACTGGAGGAAGACATTGGAGCACAAGCAGTGTCTGGCAAAACGAGTCTTTTTTTTATTCAGGTGACAGGAGAGGAACAGGGGCAACCGGAGGATTAGGAAGACGACCCAGACACCCTGTGGCAGATATCAGTAGAGAAGGAGGCAGGGAGTCCCTCAGAGTCACTTGCGCAGATGGCCTGCTGCATGCTGATTTCCTGGCTTAAAAGGGTGACAGCCTGAATTTGTCACACTCCGGTAGGAGGGATGACTTTGGGCTCCTCCACCCTTTTGGACCCTCGTTACCGGTTCCCAAATGGGGCATTTTTTTCACCTGCTTAGACAGAGAACAAACTAAAGTTACTATAGAGACATCCTATGTAGTCAGTTGCCACCAGGTCTTGCTCTAGCAGGGTTCTGTTCTGACAGTTGGGTTCATCAATGCTCATGTTTAGTGTTGAGCGATTGCGTGGTATCGAGGATTCCGAGGATTGTCAATAGTCGGCCGCTATCGATAAGTTTTGTCGATTAGTGGGCATCGATTAAGAGCGTTTACCATTAAAGCTCTATGGGAGAGCAACAAACACCTTCATTATTTCACCCAAAACAGGAGGATGAAGCTGAAATTAACATCCACAACAGTCAAATGGATAACGTGCTCATCTTAGGAAACACTTAGGTTAAAAAAGTCACAGAAAAAAAAGTCACTACGACCATTCACCTATCCTGTTTCTTGTACAACAGCATGACCTTAAACCTGCATCACAACAAATTAAAAGTGCCTGAAGGCCAGTATTGATTTGAAACCATCTATGTTACTTGAAACTGGACATTGAAATATCCTTGGTCCTGGAAACAACGCAGCATGAGCCCAAACTGCATGACCCCCAGATTTTAAAAGTGCCGCAAAAGGAGTCTTTCAACCACCATTTTAGTGACTGGACACTAACTATATCTGTCCTGTACCGCAGAATTGGACCATTAAACCCTGTTGACACAGTTTATTAATGCCAGAAAAAGGAGTCTTTCTTCCCACATTTCTAGTGAACTGCGACATATTTCTGCCCTGGTTCCTGGGCCACAGTATACCATTAAACTGTCTGACGCACAGATTACCAAAGTGCCGAAAAAAAGGTGTCTTTCAACCACCATTTTAGTTGAAATGGACATCTGAAACTTTTTGAACTGTCCTGTGCCACAGCATGACCTGGGGCGGAGTTACAAGGGTGTGGTGAGTAGAGACTGGCTGGCGTCCGTCAAATTTTAACACGCAGGTGTTAAAATGCCCGGATGACGCGAGCAACAATAAAACTGTCTGCTGAGCAGGAGTGCGGAAGCGGGAATGACGATGTGAGAACTCCAGCCTTCCTCAAGTACACAGTCAAGACTGGTGCGCTTGCACCTCCGTGAGGATGGGACCATTGAGCTTACTTGGAAATTCTGGATGGTTTAACGCTCGGTTACACCCAGGTGCTATTTTGCTTGCATTCTTGTTCTCATTTTACTCAAGTGCTGGAGGAACATTGTCTCTGGTACTTTTGATATCTGTCCTGTGCTCCATACTCCATGTCCTCTGAATACCTACTTCTGGTTTCAAGTTTTCCTGTACCTCCCTTGTTACATTCAGGGGAATTTTTTTACAGGAAATTTTTGGTACATGCAAGTTTTTTAGTACGTTTATTCTAGAAACACATTTTTAAATAGGATGGGAATCCCACCATGTCTTTGTTTCTCTTTTTTTCATAGTATTAAATGGGTTGTCTCAATACAGGGATTGATAGCTATGTAAAGTCTTGCAAAAACATGTAATTTGCAATATGTGTCATTAACAGTGTCCTACCTATTCCTGTTTCTGAAGCCACCCTTCACCCTCTGGCCACTCTTGACAATTGTGAGACAAATGTCTGTTAGAAACAACATTTTTTTAGTATAGGACCTGTAGTTTAGCAGCATGTACAGCATAATGCCCCAAAAATCAAAAAACATGACCCATGAGCACTTTTGACAATTGTGAAGAA
Source organism: Phyllomedusa bahiana (assembly GCA_025379985.1). Lineage (NCBI taxonomy): Eukaryota > Metazoa > Chordata > Amphibia > Anura > Hylidae > Phyllomedusa > Phyllomedusa bahiana. Next base: position 84,419 of record JAODAL010004657.1, on the reverse strand, counting down.
CAATGTCTATTAGAAACAACATTTTTTTAGAATTAGGACATGTAGTATTGCTGCATTTCAACAGCAAAATGACCCCAAAATTCAAATGCTGACCCTTGAGCCACTTTGGTCAAATTGTGAAGAACTAATGTCTGTTTAGAAGAAAAACATTTTTTTTATAATAGGACCTATAGTATTGCTGCATTTCAAGCAGTATGACCAAAAAATTATAAAAAGACTACTCAGCCACTTGTTATAATTGTGAGGAGAAATGCCCACTTAGAAGCCTAATTTTGTTCAAAGGGTCCATAAATTAAAGCTGTATCTCCGAAACATGACCTCAAACCATTGACAATGCGGAAAACTTCTTAAGATAAAGTGAGTAAATGGAATACGGTGTTGTCTATGAAACCTTGTGTCTTTTACAGTCTCCTCACAGCAAAAGAGAATAAAAAAGAGGAAATGATAATTAAAATTGCAGTAAGAAATGATCATTTTAAAAAAAAAGTTTTCAGAGGACCATTTCTGTTTGAAAGGATATGTGAAGTAGACTGGGCAACTAATCCGGTGACCTCGGCAATTGTGGCACCAACTTCATCAGAGATCCATGCCTGATCATCTTGATTGAAAGTCTAACGATCCACATTATCTTGTGGAAAATCAGGATGCGTTAGTCTGTATTGACACCTCCAGTTGTGCTGAAGGTTCGATCTGATTTCATGACGCTGGCTGTGGGCAGGACAACCACCTCTAGGGCGTTTGATGAGCCAGTCGGGCCAATCGTCCATTTTGGATACCCAGAAGTCTATTGGGTCCGGGAACACATGCAAAAAACCATTGGTGTTGAGACGCAGATATCGTTGCCCATGATCTTAAGTGATCTCTGTGTTGTTGGATGTTGTGCCCTGCTGCAATGCGTTGTGTGAGGTGGTAAACAAAGATTGCCAGAGGTCACATTAGGCTTCCGCCACCTTGCTGGCTGCTGCCGCTACGCCTACTTGGCACTCTACTGCTGTCACGTCGCAGATGTTGTTCACCGTGACATGTGGGGAACGAGAACGCAGACGCAACAGTTGTCTCAGTTGATCAATCTGCAGGTTCCATTTCTGCATTTTTCTCTCTATTTGGAGTGGGTGGAAGGGAAAAGGGCTGAGTTTTGTTTGTGTACGGGATCCAGGAGGGTGGCCACAGTAACTGTTGTTCATTTTGATGGCCTAATGCCCGGAGGATCATGTTGGAGGAAAATGGAGCATCCAAGCACCTCATGTGAGTGATGAGCTAGATTTCCATGCCTCTGGTCCAAGGTGCACTTAGCAAACTGATCTTCATCATCTCCTCATGCCGCCTCAAATTCGCGCCAACCTCTTTCAAAGGCAAGGGACGGACGGTAACATCGGTTGTCTAGTGAATACCTCCTACTCCTCTCTCCGCTTGCCTACGGCACAGCTTCAACACAGCCCTGACTTGCCTGAGTTGATGCACCCTGAGAGGGGGGGGGCTGATGCACCACCTTGCACTAGCTCTGGACCCCGAACCGCTGCCTAATGGGACCGATGAAGGAAATTGGTGAAACTGTCGTGCCTTGTGGATTTGACGGGAGAGAAAGGCTCCGTGTCCGTATCTGTGTCAGTTTCTTCTCCTCCGTCGCTGGCGGACCTGTTGTTTCAGAGTGTCCAACGATCGTTCAGAATAAGATCACCACAATGCTCATGGCTGACAATGGCATTGTCCGCAATGACCATTTTGGTGGCTTCTTCAAATGGCAAGGATGGTGCAAGTGTCTTTCACCTGCCTCACTCTCGGTGGGTTCAACACCCCGAGGTCCGCACGCTGCTTGTATGGCCAAGTTTGTGTCACTTCGTACTGCGTAATGGCATTGCGCTGCTGCCACATCGCTGGATGGAGCATGTGGAGGGTGGTTGGAATTCCAGCGTGTTGCCACGATTCAACAATGTGACGGTTGACGGGGAGGCCGAGCTGACGCTGCAACCCAGCAAGTCGGGACGAAGCAGGGTGCGAACGGCGGACGTGCGAACTCAGACCGCGAGACTTCTGCAGAGGCAGTCCAGATCCCGGGGTTAGCTCTTTAGTAAATTTCTGGACGGACAAGGGTTTCATGAATGTGCAGGAAGGATGTGCTCAAAGCCTACCGATCTTAAGGGCGGCCAGCAGTTTTGCCGTTATCGCACACCACCTTGCCCTGGCACAAGGTTATTGTCACCCAGCAGCGTCGGTCTCGTTTCGGGAGAGCCGTCCACAGCCTCTGACCTGTGTGTGGACGGTCTCCAAGGCGATAATTTCAACACGGCCTGGTATCTCTGGGCACGTGATGCCACAGAGGACTTGGGGGAAGGAACCCTGCACCATCCTGCGGTTCTTGATGAGCGTGATGCGCCGAGCCTGAGAGCCACCGTCACACCAGAGACATCCACCCAGTCACCAGTGTGCTGTCACAGGAGATATTGCGCGCCTTGGCCGTGCTTTATAGTCCATTTTTCGGTGGTGAGATGGACTTTTCCGAGGCACAGATGCAGACAATGCGCTTGAAATTTTAGATGACACGTGGTGGCCAGGGCAGGGGACGGCTTTTCTGCAAAGAAATTCCTGCTCGGGCATCTGTTTTGTGGGCAGGCTGGACGGCCATGACGTGGGGAACCTCCTGTGTCCACCTGACGGAAAGGCAACATTCAAGCAAATCCTGGCAATGCCGACATTCAGGTTTTTGGCTTTGGGATGGTTTGGGTTTAAAGTGTTTCTTCTGCTCCCATAACCTGGAGACTGAAGGGGCAGGCTGCTAGACTGGCCGCTGTACGGCGTGAAGTCGTCAAATGGCGGAAGGAGAAGGGGTAGGATGGGTCTTGGTGGTGCTGGTGGTACTCGAGTGACGGTGGAGGCTGAATGCGGAGGTGATCCCTTATCATGACCTCTGGAGAGACATGGGCGCTGAGGAACGCTTAGGTGTGGGCGGAGGAGGAGGAGGCGGAGAAGAGGGTGTGATAGTGGTTGGATGGTCCCGGGCATTCGGTCTGGCCTTTTTGGCCAAGTGTTCCTCCATTTCAAAGCTTATGCATTCGCTTGCATGTGACTAGACATGTGGTGGTGGTTAAACCACTTAAGGTTCTTGCCTTGTACTTATGGTTTACGGCAATGGCGGCATAAGACATTGCTGGGTGAATCTTTAAGAGGCTTGCTCAAAGGAAGCCCAGGCTTAGGGAGGACTTGAGAGGTCTGGGACCTTTTTGACGGCGGATAAGCAAGGAGCGGGGTTTGCGGCTGACCGTGGCTGGCGGATCTTATCAGCGGACTTCTTGCGACGCCCTCTCCCTTTGGTGGCGGGATCCGTATTGACACTACCCCATCGTCTTCCTCCTCATCCCTGATGGAGCGCTCGCAAGCAAATTCCATGCTGGAAAAAGACCCAGGATGGATCCGCCCCTATGTAGTCATCATCTCCATCATTCAAACACAGGTGGACTTGGTAGTTCTGACTTTCTGCATCCAGAAGCTGCGGGCTAAAGCAAGGGGCACTCAAGGCGTTGCCGTCGCCGACGGGATTTTGCCGGATTGGACCGGCTTCCTTCACCTCCTCTGATGGGAATTGTAACTAGGGCGTCAGAGCAGACTAAAATCATATCGTGATCTTTTAACATGCCTTCTGACCCCAACTGCATTTGTCATCAAAGAGGTTTTCAGACCAATGGATTATCCACAGTGGTGGGTACACGAGTTTACATTTGGGCTGCTTCATGTGGACGGATGCTGATGATGATGATGACGAACATTTGTGGCCGTGATGCGAGGAGAGGAGGTAAGAACTGCTAAGATGCAAGGTTGCATAAACCATGTAAGGACAGATTGGCGACGATATTCGTTACTTCGAATTCACAGGGCCCTGACCAGCGATGTCAGGCTGACGGTCCGCAACTGACGATCCGCTGGCAGCGTGTTATCGCCAAGCACTGGACGAGTCAGCAACTTCTCTCGTACCTTACTCCATGTGTCTACCCCCCTCTTTGCTCGCTTACCACACCTGCACATTTCGCTCCATGTTCAGAAATATAAAATTTGAGAAGGTATGGAAGTAGTTTTGGAAAAGTCTCTTATTAAAAGACGGCAATCACATGCTATTCTCAAATCCCTCTAATCAAAACAGTAATTGCTGGATTCAAATTTAAATGCAAGGTGTCTATCAAACAATTCTGGACTGGGCAAAAGTCCAAAAAACACGTATCTGTTATGTTTTGGTATAATAATCGGTATTTTTGCACCTTTCAATTCACCTCGTGGTTGAATAAGATTTGCTGTTTTAAGATTTACGTAGATGCTGCGTTCAATGACAATGCTGGGTGTGCAAAAAGTCAAAAAACACTTAACTGTATGTTTTGATATAATAACGGTATTTTTTGCACCTTTCAATTCACTGTGGTGAAAATAGAATTGCTGTTATAAGATTTACGTAGTTGCTGCGTAATTGAACAATGCTGGGTGCGCAAAAGTCAAAAAAAACACGTAACTGTTATTTGTGATTTAATAAACGGTATTTTTTTTGCACCTTTCACTTTCACCTGTGGTGAATATAGAATTGCTGTTTTAAGATTTACGTAGATGCTCGTCAAATGAACAATGCTGGGTGTGCAAAGTCAAAAAAACACGGTAAACTGTTGTGTTTTGGTATAATAACGGTATATTTTTTTCACCTTTCAATTACACTTGTGGTGAATATAGAATTTGATGTTTTAAGATTATACGTAGGTTGCTGCGTCAGATGAACAAATGCTGGTGCGCAAAAAGTCAAAAAAACACGTATCTGTTATGTTTTGGTATAATAAACGATATTTTTTGCACCTTTCAATTCACCTGTGGTTGAACATAGAATTGCTGTTTTAAGTTTTAAGTAGATGCGGGCGTCAATGAACATGCTGGGTGTGCAAAAGTCAAAAAACACGTTAACTGTTATGTTTTGGTGTATAATAAACGGTATTTTTTGACCTTTCAATTCAACTGTGAGTGAATATAAGAATTGCTTTTTAGATTTCGTAGATGCTGCGTCATATGACAATGCTTGGTAAGCAGAAGTCATAAAACACGTAACGTTATTGTTTTGGTATAATAAACGGTATTTTTTGCACTTTTCAATTCATCTGTGGTGAATATAGAATTGCTGTTTTAAGATTTTACGTAGATGCTGCGTCAATGAACACATGGGCTGGGTGCGCAACAAGTCAAAAAAACACGTAACTGTTATTGTTTTGATATAATAAACGGTATTTTTTTGCACCTTCAACTTCACCGGTGGTGAATATAGAATTGCTGTTTTAAGAATTTACGTAGATGCTGCGTCAATGAACGATGCTGGGTTGTGCAAAAGTCAAAAAACACGTAACTGTAAGTTTTGGTATAATAATCCGGTTATTTTTTGCACCTTTCAATTCACTTGTGGGGAATATTGAATTTGCTGTTTTAAGATTTACGTAGATGTCTGAGTCACATGACAATGCTGGGTTGCGCCAAAAGTCCAAAAACCACGTATCATGTTATGTTTTGGTATAATAAACGATATATTTTTAATATTTTTATTTTTTTGCACTTTCAATTCACCTGTGGTGAACATAGAATTGATGTTTTAAGGTTATTTACGTTGATCGCGGCGTCAATGAACAATGACATGGGTGTGCAAAGTCAAAAACCCACGTAACTGTTATGTTTTGGTATAATAAACGGTATTTTTTGCACCTTTCAATTCAATGTGGTAGAATATACGAATTGTGTTTTAAGATTACGTTAGATTGCTGCGTCAATGAACAATGCTTGGTACGCAAGAAGTCAAAAAACACGTAAACTGTTTTGTTTTTTTTTGTATAATAAACGGTATTTTTTTGCACTTTCTCAATTCAACTGGGTGAATATTGATTGCTGTTTTTAAGATTTACGTAGATGCTGGTAAATGAACATGATGGGTGCGCAAAGTCAAAAAACAGTAATTTGTGTATGTTTTGATATAATAAACGGTATTTTTTTTCACCTTCACTTCACTGTGGGTGAATATAGAATTGCTGTTTTAAGATTTACGTAGATGCTGGTCAATGTAACAATGCTGGGTGTGCAAAAGTCCAAAAAACACGTAACTGTTATGTTTGTTAATATACGGTACTTTTTTGCACTTTCAATTCTCTTGTGGTAATATAGGAATTGCTGTTTTAAGATTTACGTAGATGCTGCGTCAATGAACAATGCTGGGTGCGCAAAAGTCAAAAAACACGTATCTGTTATGTTTTGGTATACTAACGATATTTTTTGCACCTTTCAATCACCTGTGGTGACATTAGTATTGCTGTTTTAAGTTTTACGTAGATGCGGCGTCAATGAACAAATGCTGGGTGTGAAAAAGTCAAAAAACACGTAACTGTTATGTTTTGGTATAATAAACGGTTATTTTTTTGCACCTTTCAATTCACTGTGGTTGAATATAGATGTGGTGTTTAAGATTTAGTAGTTGATGCGTCCAATGAACAATGTTGGTACGCAGAAGTCAAAAAACCAAGTAATGTTATGTTTTTCTGGTATAATAAACGGTAATTTTTTGGCACCTTTCAATTCTCTGTGGTGAATATAGAATTGCTGTTTTAAGATTTACATTGATGCTGCGTCAATGACCAATGCTGGGTGTGCAAAAGTCAAAAAACAGTAACTGTTATGTTTTGGTATAATAAACTGTATTTTTTGGCAACCTTTCCAATTTCACCTGTGGGTGAATATACACTCACCGGCCACTTTATTAGGTACACATGCTAGTAACGGGTTGGACCCCTTTTGCCTTCAGTCAGAAATGCCTCAATTCTTCGTGGCATAGATTCAAAACAAGTGTTGCAACGTTGCTCAATTGGTACCACAGGGGCCCAAAGAGTGCCCATGAAAATATTCCCCACACCATCACACCACCACCACAGCCTGAAACGTTGATAAAGCAGGATGGATCCATGCTTTATTGTTTGTTGACGCAAATTCGGACCCTACCTTCCGAAAATTTGCAGACGAATTCGAGATCTCATCAGCCAGGCAACGTTTTTCAATCTTCTACTGTCCAATTTCGATGAGCTTGGGCAAAATTGGAGCCTCAGTTTCCTGTTCTTAGCTGAAATGGTAGTGGCACCGGGTGTGGGCTTCTGTGCTGTAGCCCATATGCTCAAAGTTCGCCGTACATGTGCGTTCAGAGATGCTTTGCCTACCTTGGTTGTAACGGGTGGCTATTGAGCACTGTGCCTTTCTATCAGCTTGATACAGTTGCCATTCTTTTGACCTCTGGCATAACAAGGCATTTCGCCACAGGACAGCGCTCTCTGGATGTTTTTTCTTTTTCGGACCATTCTCGCAAACCCTAGAGGATTGTTCTTGCGTGAAAATCCCAGGAGATCAGCAGTTTCTGAAATACTCATGACCAGCCCTTCTGCCCACCTACAACCATTGCCACGTTCAAGGCCTCAAATCACCTTTCTTCCCCATACTGATGCTCGTTTGAAACTGCAGGAGATCTGGCTTGGACCATGGTCTACATGCCTAAATGCACTGAGTTGCCGCCATATGATTGGCTGAATAGAAATTACGTGTTTAACGGAGCAGTTGGACAGGTGTACCTAATAAAGATGGCCTGGTTGAGTGTAGAATTTCTGTTTTAAGATTTACGTAGATGCTGCGTCAATGAAACTTGCTGGGTGGCGTAAAAGTCAAAAAAAACAGAAGCATTGTTATGTTTTGGTATAATAAACGAATAAATTTTGCACTTTTTCAATTCAATGTGGTGAAATTATTAGAATTGCTGTTTTTAAGATTTACAGTTAATGCTGCGTCACTGAACATGTGGGTGTGCAAAGTCAAAAAAACACGTAAATGTTATGTTTTGATTAATAAACGGTATTTTTTTGCACCTTTCAATTCACTGTGGTGAATATAGAATTGCTTTTGTTTTAAGATTACGTAGATGATCGTCAATGAACATTGCTGGGTGAGCAAAAGTCAAAAAACACGTAAAATGTTTGTTTTTGATATATAAACGGTATTTGTTGCACCTTTCAATTCACCTGTGGTGAATATAGAATTGCTTTTTAAGACTTTACGAGATGCTGCGTCAATGAAACAATGCTGGTGGCAAAAGTCAAAAAAACACGTAAACTGTTATAGTTTTGATATAATATACGGTATTTTTTGCACCTTTCAATTCCACCTGTGGTGAATATAGAATTCGCTGTTTTAAGATTACGTAGATTCTGAGTCATATGGAACAATGCTGGGTGTGCAAAAGTCAAAAAAAAACACATAACTTGTTATGTTTTGTATAATAAACGGTATTTTTTGTACCTTTCAATTCACCTGTTGGTGAATAATAGAATTGCATGTTTTAAGTTTTTACGTTAGATGCTGGTCAATGAACAAATGTTGGTGTGCGCAAAAGTCAAAAAAACACGTAAAACTGTTATGTTTTGGTATATAAAACGATATTTTTTGCACCGTCTTATTCACTTTGGTGGATATGAATTGGCTGTTTTAAGATTTACGTAGATGCTGCGTCATATGAACAATGCTGGGTGCGCAAAATTCACAAAAACTCGTAAATGTTATGGTTTTGGTATAATAAACGATATTTTTTGCCCCTTTCAATTCCCTTGGTGAATATAGAATTGCTTTTTTAAGATTTACTAGTTTCTGCGTCAATGAACAAGCTGGGTGTGAAAAAGTAAAAAAACAGTAACTGTTATGTTTTGATATATAAACGGTTTTTTTTTGCACCTTTAAATTCCCTGGGGTAAATATAGAATTGTGTTTTTAAATTTACGTAGATGCGCGTAAAGAACAATGCTGGGTGCGCAAAAGCAAAAAACCGTAACTTTTTATTTTTTGATATAATAAAAAATTTTTTTTTGCCCCTTTCAATTCCCTGTGGTGAATTAGAATTGCTTTTTTAAAGATTTACGTAGTGCGCGTCAATGAAAAATGGGGTGTGCAAAAGTCCAAAAAAAACGTAACTTTTTATTTTTTTGATATAAAAAAGGGGTATTTTTTGAACCTTTAAATTCACCTGTGGGGGAATATACAATTGCTGTTTTAAAGATTTACGTGGATGCTGCGTAAAGTAACAATGCGGGTGCGCAAAAAAAAAAGAAAGAAACAGTGAGTTTTCGTACGATAAAAGGGTATTTTTTGGAAAACAAACAACCTGTGCTACTAAAAGATTGCTTATTGTAATTTAACTGCAAGGTGGATATATCAACATTTTACGGGTGTAATGGGTAAAAGAAATGAACCCTATCTAAATGTATACTGAAATAAAAGTGGGTTTCAGCTAAAAAAGAGCCCTGCAGTTACTAAAAGATGGTACCCAATATAATTTTCGGGCTGCCCAAAAACCAGGAAATTTTTCAATAGAAAACTGTTAACAAAAAGATTTTCCCACTAAAATTCTACACTAAGCTTGGTGAACTTTATCCATGTTCTTTTTTGATGAGTTTGTCTTTTTTCGCCCCCCCTGAATTTACAGCGTAGAGGGTTTTTTAAAATTCTCTAGCTAACTACATAAAATCTCAAATTCAAATCACTAAATTGGGAAAGGGTCAAGCTAATAGTAGAGGTTTCTTTGCAGAAATAGACTAAAAATTTCGCTGAGTTTTTTGGCCACAGGGAGAGCGCAGGTCCTATCCCATGAGATGCTGGAAAGACACGGGGCTGAAAAAGGGAAACCTGTTTTTATGTAAAAAATAGGTATTAAATTTTTTTAGCCCAATCGCAACCAACACATCCCAGTCAGACAGCACACACACTCTACCCTGCCTTTTTTCTGTAATCTGATTTGCGGGGCCCCCAAAATTACAGGAAGCGCCAAAAAAGGGGCGATTTAATAGATGATGCTCAATTTTAACCTTAATTATCGCATGATCGGAAAATTTTGATCACCATAAAAACCTTGCCGATTTCAACTTTGTCGATAAAAATCGCTCAACACTACTCATTACCATTGCCACGGCTGCTGTGGTGGGATGGGGGATTACGAGCAGTTCCAGCTCCATCAGCAGCAACCTGAGTCTGGAGTTGTTGATGAGCAGCTTTCTTCACCCCCAAGTGATTTTTGGGACCCACCAGCAGCAGCAGCCCTTACAGACCCTACTGCCTCCTAATTTGATGCTGCCCCGGCCTGATTCCAACCCTTGCGCCAGCTACTCTTTGTACCACCCACCATCTTTACCAGGGATTGGTATTGCCACCCACCCCCCACTCTTCACTGGGCCATTATGAAGCCTTCTGATGCTTCTGCCACCTCACCACTCAAGTCTTCTCATGCTGCTGCCAACTGAGCACTCTCTCTCAGTCGACCACTCTGTGGTTTTCTAATGCTGCACCACTCTATGACATTGCCACTATGTTTGGTTTTCCCCTTCTTTTAATCTGTGGAGTAAATACAAAACACAGAACATATGCAAATATTCCATCTGAGTGTTCCGTTCTACCATGTACCCTGGCCCTCCCCTCCATCCACTGCTCACATCTTGCCTGCTGCCTGCCTTTGTCTCTTTATCTGTCCCCAACTACAAGTTTGCTTGCTGATTCTCTACAACGCTACACCTCGGCCACCACTGTAAGCAAGTCATGTCAGGGTTAGTGACCTGGGTGTCTCTTGCTGCAGCAACACCAACCTACCTTGCGACGGGATCTGGTAAAAAACAAGGGCCCCTTAGACTCTTCTCTCTGTTGCATCTCACAGCACCATACTCAGTCATCTCTATTCCACAGATTTAGACTCAGGTTAAGGCTATGTCTACACTGCATTGGACAAAAAACGGCCTGAAAGCGGTTTGGTGGTTTGGGAAGTCAATCCAAGAAAGAAAGGAGTGGAGTTCAGGTGGAACGTACATACAAAATATATAGTAGAATATTTTTATTTACTTCTATGCCTAACGTTTTAGGGTTGTACTTAGCAAGTAATGTGACTCCTAAAAGACAGAAAGATAGCCTTACCTTATAAATTATATCCAAAATCTTTATTCCAGAACACACTTGAGGGATTAATATTAGATTTGAGTGGGGTATCACTGATATTTAGATGTATGCAGCTGACTCTGGAAGTGAAAACTTTGAGCCTGTGAGTGTAAAAATACTAAAAACATCCCTATAAGCATGTTCACATTTCTCATCCTTATGGATATAAGCACAAAATTTTCTTCTTTGGTTCAATAGCTTCTATCTGTTGAATACAGAGTTCAGAATGTGCAGAAATATGTAAAAATGTAATAATAGTATGTTTAAACTTTTATGCATTTCTGTAAGCTGAACTGGCAGAAAACATTGTTATGCAAAGCAAGGTTAAAATGTTTATAGTTTTTGCTTGCAGTCACAATGAAATGAAGCCATTGTTTGATACTATTTTTTTCATGTAGCTCGTCTTGTGGAATAGAAGGAGGGAAAAATTGTATCATTTTAAACACAGATGACAGACAAACAAGATAGATCAAATTTTCATGGATAATCCATGCATGTAAACAAAAACTATGTAAATGCTTAAGAACTTTTTCCATCTTTTCTTTAAGTAAATTGGAAATGTACAATACATAGATAAGAAACCATACTAAGCAGTTTTAGAGGTCAATCATTAGTCTCTCTATAAATATTTAATACTCTTTCAGCTCCACTGGATATATACACAGTTCTTTGGAGACGAGAATATTGTAATAAGATATTAAAATTTTATACAATGCCACAGCTGAGGTGATTGTCAGAGTGAATGTGTGATTTTTTTCTCCCAAGCACTTTAAAACTTTCCAGGACTAAAAAAAAATCACCTATTGTAGTGTGTTTGTTCATGGATAGATGAATAAAACGTGAACAGGCTTTGAGTGTTGATGGATTCTACCATATTCACCTTTTATCCGTATCTGCTTCAAAGTGAATGTCTAATGTAGTTGACTCTAGTCTCATTAATTAGATGTAAGTTTATAGATGAGAAAAAATGTTTGCAGCTACTTATTTTAAAATCCTTTTCAGGGGGTATTGGAAGTATACACTTTTTTCCTGTATTATCTGTAAAAACAGTGCAGCATGTTGTGTGTGCTCTATGACAGCTAAAATGTTTCAAATTAAGCTGACAGAGAACTTTCATACAATTTAACAGTCTTCAAGTAAACATTCCAATGTTAGTGACTGTGGCAGGTTCTTTTGACCAGCACCCGATCAGGGATATTTCTACCCAACATGTTGCCCTTTCCTCCTCTAGAGCAGGTGGAGCTGCATTCTCTTCAACAAAAAACTTGGCTAGGCAATTAACTAAATGCATATGTTTCTTTATTAAGCACTAAAGTGAAGATATACAAGCGTTAGACAAACTTCACATAAACAAATGCCACAAATTCCAAAGAAGTACACGTTCCATTGAGTTGTTTGTTGGTTACATGTACATATGAAATGTGGAGCTGCATCCTAAACACTGTCAATAAAAATGACATTCTATCTACCAACTGTATCCTACAGGGGGTTGCACCATTTCTAGAGCAGGAGCGGGACATCAGTGACACCTGAAACTTCTGAGTGAGCAGTGTTGAAGCAGTGCAGGGAATGTGCACCTGTGAGTCCTGCAGAGCCTACTGTTGAGAGAGTCTGAGCACTACAGTCTCCCTGGTGACAGGGTCTAACTACACGACTAATTGTCATATGAACTCCTGACTTAGGATTCAAATACTGAGATAGTGTTGCTGCAACAGAACTGCCCTCCACATTGTTACTTAACATGTATACCTCTTTGTAAAAACTGCTTTCTAAGGTTCTAATATATGTTTATCATTTTAACCGCCAAGCTTAAAGTGCCTTAACTAACTAAAAAGACTATGAGTTCTTCATTGAAAACACTGGGCCATATGTATGAAAACTGTCTAGCAGTAAGACTGTCTTTGTTGCTCCTAGCAAACCAATCAGAGCTCGGCTTTTACTTCATCTGGTGCTCTGAAAAAATAAAAACTAAGCTCTGATTGGTTTCTATAGGCAACAAAGACAGCCTTACTGCTAGATCATTTTCACAGATGAGGCCAACTGTATTTTTCTTATTCCTAACTGCACTATACCCTCAATCGAGTGGTCTACACAAAGCTACATTAATACCAACACCAACAGAAAGAGGTGATCTTTCTGCATACAAAGGGTTAGCATCACCAAAAATTAAAAAAAAATACATCCCTTTTCTGAAAATGAATGTGTAAAATTAGATAGCAACTCAAATTGTATGTTGACAAATGGCAGAAGTCTAGCAAGCAAAATGCGGCAGTTTGTGGCCTTTGTATCGGATAAAAACATTGACGTAAATAGTGTTGTCAAAACATGGCTAGCCTTTTTACATGACTGAACTTTCAGTGTTTATGGTTTTAAAATTTTTGGAGGACAGGGCAATCAGGATTTAAGGAGGACTACATTTGTATGCTTGGATTGTAAACAAATGTAACATAAGCTGTATTGAGGTAAGATTGTGACGATATTAAAGCCTTGTGTATACCCATTACTACCCATTACTGCTTATCTAAGGGATTCACAGATCAGAATAGCTGCTTCCCAAAAATATAAAATCAATAAAAAAGTTGGTTATACAACAAAATAGCGCTAATAAAAAAGTCAAATCAGCCAACAAAAAGCAAGTCCTCACACAGCTTTGGACAAATGAAAAAAAAGTGCTTTGATATACTTAAAAAACCAAATTCTTTTTTAGGTGTGTAAATTGTTCAAAAGTGACAAAACATGAAGAAAGTAAGTAATTGTTGACATCACCATAATTGTTCTGATTCTAGAAAAAAAGATAATTCTTACCACAAAGGGAACACTGTTAAAATAAGGCACAAAAAACAGGTTATAAAAAGAATTGCTGCCTGGCACCTGTTATTTTATCAATATAATTGCAACCACTCAAAAATAACGAATCCCTTTTCTGGATGCAGAGAAGGTGATTTATAGGGTGCACTGGGGCTATATGAAGGCAGTATTACAGACAGTTGGTTTTTAAAAAAAATTTTTTTTCAAAATATTGGGCCCCACCTCATCCCCCTAACCCCCCCAAATATTTTCTCGGAGTCTTTTCGTGTCCCCCCTTTTTTTTCAACTATGGTAATGCAAATGATGTCCTCTATCGCCACTAATATTTAATTTGGGGTTTTGAAAACCGTTGCTGAAAAAAATGAAATTCCTCAAAACTTAAAAGGTATACAATTATGGGGAAAAAAATAAAATTGGGGTGGTTTGCTGACAATATTATTCTTGTTAAGATATCTAAATCTCTTATTTTAAATATGGGTATTTCTCCAAAGATTTATGATGAGCTTAAAACATCTTCCTTTCCCTTGGACAGATACGGAAAGGGAACTACTACTTAGTTATTATCCTCGCCTTCCCCTTATCCATCCCTTAACATTACTGTACTGGCCACATCATTTCATCCACCACATGTCATAAATAACATTCCATTGGGGAAGTTAACCAGAATTAAAAGAAATTGCTCTTTACTCCTTATGTATGGTATGAAGCAAAAAGATAAACCTAGAGATAATATACTGTACAAGGAATAAGTAGAAATTAGTTTTTTTTTCCACTACACCACAATTAGTGTTGACGATTATTTCGACAAAGTTTTAAACGGCACATTTTTTTGTTACGAAATTTTTAATCATGCGATAATTTTTGTTAAAATCTGTGCTCATTATTAAGATCGCGCCATTTTCGCGCTTCCTGCATTTTTACGGGCCAAAGCACTTAAGAATAGACAGGGGAGAGTTTTGTGCCACCAACGGGGATTAATGGTTGCATTGGGTGGAAAAATCACATGCCCGGTTTTACATAGAACAGCCCTTCCTGTTCATGTCGTGTCTCCAGTGCCCTCATACAGGAGGACTTCGCTTGCGTGTGCCAAACGCTCACGAAATTATTCTATTTCTCAAAAAAAGCCTACGTTAGCACCAAAATTTAGTTGATCAAATTGGAAGATTTTATGTATTTAGGTAGAGAATTTTTTAAAGGGCATCTACCGCTGTAAAGTCCGGGGGGGACGGGGGGGGAGCCGGGGAACACAGACAAGCCTAAAAAAGAATACTGGATAAATTTCCCCAAGACTTAGTGAGACATTGCATGCAATACTTTATTATTAACATTTTCTTTTGAAATATTTCCCTGGATTTTGGGGGCCCCTAACTTATATTAGGATACACATTTTTTTGTAACTGCAGGTCTCTTTGTTAGGTGCAAACTCCATTTTTTTATCAGTATACATTTCAGATAGGTTCTTTTTTCAATTTTCCCCTTCCAGCTTTGTTATATAGCCCCCTTTGCATTTTAAAATTTTAGAACCAGAAATTTTTTGTAGCAGCACGGGGGTTGATGGGGGCCAAAAAAACCTTTTTTTATCCGAAACATTACAGATACGTGTTTTTTTTTTTTGCGCAACAGCTTTTTTCATTGGGGCACCTTGCATTTAAAATTGAATACGCAATTTTGTAGTCACCACAGGGGAATTAAAAAGGTCCCAAAAAAATTTTTTATTATCCGAATACTTAAGAAACGTTTTTTTTTATTTTGGGGGCGCATTTACGCTTTGTCATTGAGCCCTTGCCTTAAATGGAATCAGCAATTTTTGTATCACCACAGGGAAGATGGGTCCCAAAAAAATACCTTTATTATCCGAAAACATTACAGTACGTGTTTTTTGATTTTTTCCCCAGTCCAATTTGTTGATAGAGCCCCCTTGAGTTAAATTAAACCAGCAATTGTGTATTTTTACCACAGTAAATTTAATGGGGGCCAAAAAAACATTTATTACCCGAATACTTTTCAGATAATTATTTTTCATTTTGGGCGACTACACTTTGTTATTAGGGCACCTTGCCTTAAATGTAAATACAGCATTTTTTAGTCCCCAAGGGTGAATTGATAGTGCCAAAAATCCTTTTTTATCCGAATACTTACAGATACTTTTTTTTTTGCATTTTTGGCCCAGCCCCAGTTTTGGATAAACCACCTTCATTAAATTTGAACCCAGCAATTGTGATTTACCACATGAATTGAAGGGTCCAAAAAAAATTACCTTTTATTATCCAAATACATACAAACTTTTTTTTTTGATTTTGGCGCACTACAGCTTTGTTCATTGAGGCACCTTCCCATTTAAATGTAAAGACAGAATTTTGTAGTCACCACAGGTGAATTGTGGGTGCCAAAAATCCCTTTAAAAAATTTTAGGTGTTTTTTCACTTTTGGCGCAGGCCATTTTGTTTGAATTACTTTGAATTAAATTTAATACAAAATTTTTGTAGTCACCACAGGTGAATTAAAAGGGTCCCAAAAAAATCCCTTTTTAATATCCGATACATTTCAGACAGGTTTTTTTTTCATTTTTGTTAGCAAGCTTGTTGTTTAGATCTACTTTGTTTTTAAATTTGAATCCAATTTTTTTTTGATTTGGGGGTTTTTTAAATACTGTATTTGCCGTTTTTTAATAAGAGACTTTCCAAAACTTTTTCCATACCTTCTCAAATTTTTATATTTCGAACGGGAGCAAAAATTCAGTGGTAAGAGCAAAGGGGGGGGGTTTGGAAGGGGAAAAGGGAAAAAAAAGGGGAAAAGGTGCTCCTTCAGGCTGGCACAACACCATGCCAGGGGATCGCAGTTGCGGGACCTCGGGCCTTTAAATCGCTGGGTGGGCCCTGGAAACTCAGTACGAACAGCATTCGCCAACGTCCTTCGTGGTTAATGCAACCTGCATCCAGCAGTCTTACTCCCGTCCTCCAGCACGGCCACAAAAAGTCGCATCAGCATCACCAGCACCCCTCCAAAATGAGCACCCAAAAGTCAACTTGACCCCCCACGTGGATAATCCTTTTTTGAAGACCTCTTTGATAACAAAATGCGGGTTGGGTCGAAGGGGAGTTAAAAGATCAAGGGCCAAAAAGGTTATTTTTTCTGCTTGACCCCATTAGATACATCAGAGGAGGAGAAGGAACCGGTCATCGGAAAAAACCCCGGGGGGGTCGGCAAAAGCCTTGCAGTCCCCCTTGTTTACCCCCAGCTCTGGATGCAGAATGTCAGGACGAAGAAGTCACCCTTTTTGATTGAATGACGCATTGCGGATCCAACTGGGTTTTTTAGCAAAAAGCTTGCGAGCGCTTCATTACTGGGCGAGGGGGAAACATGGGGGTAGTGTAGTACGGGGTTTCCCCTCAAAAAAGGGGGGGGCGGGCAACACCGCCGATATGATTCCGCAGCCACGGGCACGCACACCCCCTCCCGCTTATCGCCGTCAAAAAATTCCAGACCTCTCAAGCCCGGGGCCCTTTTTTGAGCAAGCCCCTTATTCACCCAGCGATGTCATATGCCCCTTTCGTAAAAGCATAAGTAAGGCAAGAATCTTAGGGGGTTAAAACCCCCACCAAAATGTTAGTCCATCAGCGAATATGATTTTAAAAAAAGGCAAAAAACTTGGCAAAAAAAAGGCCCGACCAAGCCGGGCCCCCAACCACTATCACCCCTCGTCTCCGCCTCCTCTCCGCCCCAACACGCGTTCCTCAGCTGCCCCTGTCTCTCAGAGTCATGATCGGGATCACCTCCGCTTTAGCCCCACCGTCGCCCCAGTAAACCCCGCACCACCAAGACCCATCTACCCCTTCTCCCCCGCCAGTTTGAGACCTGCACCCGTACAGCGGGCCCTCTTAGCCCGCCTTTGTCTTCCGGTTTGGAGCAGAAGAAACACTTTTTCCCAAAAACCTCCCAAAGCCAAAGGGTGAATTCCATTGCCAGGGTTTTGGGCCTTGAAATGTTGCCTTTTCCGTTGGTGGACACAGAGGGTTCCGCCACGTCATGGCCCTTCCCCCCCCAAAAACCAAGCCGAGCAGGGTTTCTTTTTCCAAAAACCCCCCTGCCCGGCCCCCCATGTGTCATCTAAAATTTCAAACCTTTTCGCACTGGGCCCGGAAAAAACCACGACCCCCGCCCCATGGACAGTAAAACAGGCCCAAGGGGCCCCTATATCTCGTGACAGCTACTGGGGGAGTGGGGGGATTTTCTGGGGTGACGGGGGCTCTCAGGGTGGCGCACGCTTTCAAAACCCAGGATGATGCAGGGTTTTTTTCCCCCAAGGGCCTTGTGGCTCACGTGCCCCAAAAAACCAGGCCGTGTTGAAATTAATCTGTCTTGGAGACCGTCCCACACACAGGGCAGGGCTTTGGACGGCCTCCGCAACGAGACCGAGCGCTGGCTGGGTGACAAAACCTTTTGCCAGGGAAGGGGGTGTGCGATAAGGGGGAAAAATTGGCCGCCCTTAAAATCGTAGGCGGGGCACTCCCTTGCCCGGCAATGTCAGATCCTTTTTCGTCCAAAATTTCTAAAGAGCACCCGGGGTTCTGGGCTGCGCCGTGGAAGGCTCGAAATCTAAGTTCGCACTTCCCCCTTCCAAACCCTCTTCGCCCACCGGGGTGTGTTGCGCTCGCTCGGCCCCCCCGTCAAAACCCTCCACTGTTGACTGGGAACACCTGGAATTCCACCCTCCACATGCTCCAGCGATTGTGGCAGCAGCGCAATGCCCTTTCGAGTAAGATGACACAAATGGGCCCACAAGCAGCGGGGCGACCTCGGGGGTTGACCACCGAGAGTGGGGGCAGGGCAAAGACTCTGCACCACCTTTCCATTTTGAAGAAGCCACCAAAATGGTCAGTGCAGACAATGCCCTGTCAGCATGAGCATTGGGTGATCTTATCTGGAACAATCGTTTACACTCTTAAAACATCCCGCCAGGACGGAGGGGGGGAGACGACACAGATCGGAAAGGAGCCTTTTCTCCGTCAAATCCACAAGGCCCGACAGTTTCACAATTTCATCGGTCTTCATTAGGCAGTGGTTCGGGGTCCAGGGGTAGTGCAAGGTGGGATCACCCTAGGGGGCATATCTCAGCAATTAGGGGTGGTTGAAACTGTGCCGAGGGAAACGGAGGAGGGGAGGAAAGTATTCCCAGACACCGCGTTACCCAGTCCCCGCCTTGGAAAGGGTTGGGGCGAATTTTAAGGGAAAATGAGGAAGATCAGTTTTTCTAGGCCCTCGCCCAGAGGGGTTTGGAAATCAAGGGTCATCTCTCAAAGATGCTGGGATGTCCTTTCCTCCAAAAATCCCCGCATTAAAAACCCTCAAAATGAACAACAGTTACTGGGTGGCCCTCCCCTGGTCCCCCGGGAAAAAACAAAACCACACTTTCCTTCCCCCACCCCAAAAAGAGAGTAAAAGCAGGAAATGGGACCTTGCTATTATCAACTGGAGACATCTGTTGCGTTGTTCAGTTCCCCAAAATGTCACGGGGGAAAACATCTGCATGACGCAGTAAAAGTGCCAAGTAGCCATAGCGGCAGAAGAGCAAGGTGGCAGAAGCCTAATGGTACCTCTGGCAAACTTTTTACCACCTCAACAACGCATGCAATGCAGGCACCCAGAAAAAACGCTTAAGATCATGGGGCACGACTATCCGCCCCAAAAACCGATGTTTTGTAGTGTTCCGGACCCAATAGACTTTGGGGATCCAAAAGGTGAATGGCCGAAATCGCTGGCCACGCCTTTGAGGTGTTGTCCTCCCCAGCAGCCGGGCGCCCTATCTGAGCGGCCCTTTTCAGCACAGCGGGAGGAGTCTTTACAGAAAAAGCACCCGGCTTTCCAAGATTAATTTGTGGATGTTTTGACTTTCATAAAGATGAATGGGGCATGGTTTAATTTGATGTGTTGTGGACCAATTCCCGGGTCCCGATTATTTGGGGGGGTTTACTTCCATTCCCTTAAAACGGGAAATGGTCCCTCTTGAAAACTTTTTTTTAAAAAATAAATCATTTTTACTGAAATTTTTTTTTCTTTTTTTCCCAAACAGTTTTTGCTGGTTTTGCTGTGAGGAGACTGTAAAAGACCAGAAAGGGTTTTTCGGGACAAAAACCGTTTTCCTTTTTTACTCACTTTATCTTTAAAAGTTTTCGCATTGTCAAGGGTTTTGAGGTCTTGTTGTGTGAGATTACGCTATAATCATGGTCCTTTGGGAACAAAAATTTGTGGCTTTTAAGTGGCTTTTCTCCCTTAAAAATTTTTAAATTTGGTCCTGAAGCCCTTTATTTATTTTTTTTGGGGGGTCTTGTTGCTGTGAGATACATCGAAAATTTCATGGCCCTTTTGGGAAAAAAAAATGTGGTTTTTTTAAGGGGCATTTCCCCCTTAAAAATTTTTTAATAGTGGCGGAGAAGTCATTTTTATAATTTTTTGGGGGTCATGTTGCTGGAGATACGAAATTTAATCGGGCCCTTTGGGAAACAGAAAATGGGGTTTTTTAAGGGGGGCCATTTTTTCCCTAAACAAATTTTTTAATAGGGGTGGGGAAAGTTAATTATTTTTTAATTTTTTTGGGTTTCTTTTTGGTGTGAGATACAGCAAAAAATCGGTCCTTTGGAACAAAAATTTGGGGGCTTTAAGGGGGAATTTCTCCCTAAACAAATTTTAACCGTGGCTGAAAATTTTCTTTTTTAAAATTTTTTTGGGGTAAATTGCTGCTTTGAAATGCAGCAATACTCGGTCCTATTATAAAAAAATTTTGGTTTCTAACAGACATTTGTTTTTTTCCCAATTTGTCCAAAGTGGCTCAAGGGTTTTTTGAATTTTTGGGGGTATTTTGCTTAAATGCAGCTTTTATACGGGTTTCCTATTTAAAAAAAAATGTTTTTTTTAAAACCGGGACATTTGTTTTTTCACAATTGTAAAGGGAGGGCTAAAGGGGTTGAGGGTTTGCTGTCAAAAAAAACGGGAAATTTAGGAAAGGGACCCCCGTTTTTTGGGACACTTATGAAAAAATGACTTTTTTTTGCAAGGATTTTAACATAGCTACCCAATCCATTTTATAGACAACCAATTTAATACAAAAAAAAAAAGGGGAAACAAAGACATGGGGGGAAATTTCCCATCATTTTTAAAAAAAATTGTGTTTTTTTAAAAATTAAAATACAAAAAAACTTGCATGTAAAAATTTACCCTTGGAAAAAAAAATTCCTCTAAATTTGTCCCAAGGGAGGGTACAGGAAAACTTGACCAGATGTAGGTTATTCAGGGGGACAGGGGTTTTGGGGAGCAGGGACAGAGCAAAGTACAGAGCAATTTCCTCCAGCACGTTGGGGTAAAAATGAGAAAAAGAATGCCAAAAAAGGGCCCTGGGTTTTAAACCCGGAGCTTTAACCCGTTTTTTCCAAGTTTAAAAATCAATTGGTCCGCACTCATAGGGAGGGGGAAGCGTACCCCGGGAAAAGGGGGGCAGTTTTTTTTAGTGAAAAATAAAATGGTGGTTTAAAGACTCCCTTTTTTTCCCGGGCCCTTTTTTAAACGGGGTTTTTGCAGGTTTGGGGGTCTTTCTGTGGCCCCGGACGGGGAAAAGTCTATGTCCCGTGAAAATAAAATGGTGGGTTCCCAAGACTCCTTTTTCCCGGGACTTTTTAATCTGGGGGTCATGCAGGTTTTGGGGGCATGCTGGGCCCGGACAAAGGGATAGTCAATGTCCAGTGAAAAATAAAAAGGTTTGGGGGGGAAAGGGCCCTTTTTTTCCCGCACTTTTAAATTTTGGGGGTCATGCAGGGTTTTGGGGTTTATGCTGTGGCCCAGGGCAGGTATAGTTTAATTTTCCAGGGGAAACTAAAAAATTTTTTTCAAAGACCCCCTTTTCCCGCACTTTTTTTAAACTGTTTGGGGTTTAGGGCAGGTTTAATGGTTTATTCTGCGGGGACAGGACAGATATAGTCAATGTCCAGTGAAACTAAAAGGTGGTTGAAAAAAACTCCTTTTTTTCGGGGACCCTTTTTAAAATCTGGGGGTTCAGCAGGTTTGGGGCTCATTTCTGTGGCCCCGGACAGGGTTTTGTCAATGGGCCGGGGGAAACTAAAATTTGGGGGTTCAAAGATTTCCTTTTCCCGCACTTTTTAATCTTTGGGTTTTTAAAGGTTTAATGGTCATTTTGCGGGGAAAGGCAGATATAGTCAAAGTCCGGGGAAAAATAAAATGGTGGTTGAAAGGGCTCCTTTTTGGGGGCACCCTTTTTTAAAATTTGGGGGTCATGCAGGTTTGGGGGTTTATTTTTGTGGCACAGGACAGGTTATAGGCAATTGTCCGGGGAAAACTTTAAAAGGTGGTTTAAAGATTTTTTTTCCAGAAATTTTTAATCGGGGGGCAGGGCGGGTTTTAAAGGTCATACCGGTGATACAGGGAAAAGGGTTTGTCCCAAAGTCCCCGTTTTAACTAAAAAATGGTTTTTGGTTGAAAGACTCTTTTTTGGGGACTTTTTTTAAAACCCGGGGGTCATGCAGGTTTGGGGCTCAGGGTGGGGTTTTCCCGGACAGGGATTTTTCAATTTTCCAGTTTAAGTAAAAAGATGGTTCAAAACATACTGCCTTCTGGCACTTTTAAAATTTGGGGGTTTATGCAGGTTTTTTTTGGCTCTTTCTGGGGTCAAGACAGGGATAGTGAAAGGTCGTGAGTTTTTTTTCTTTTGGCTTTTTTAACCCAAGGGGTGGGTTTCCCAAAAATTTTGCACGTAACTTTTGAATGTTGTGGATGTTAATTCCAGCTTCTCCAGCCCTGTTTGGGTGTAAGAATGAATGTGTTTGTTGCTCTCCCATAGACTTTAATGGTCATCGATCATAATCTATCATCGACCATCGAATATCTTGTCGATGATGGTCGGCCTTCGACCATCGACCGATGTCGATGGCCAACGTAATCGCTCAACACTACTCACAATATATTTGTTTCATTAAGAAGCACCTACATATTGTGCATACCCATAATAAACTCAGATGAATTTTACAGATTTGAGTTAAATACTCATGTGGCTAAAGATGGGCCTACAAACTGTAATACTAAATATGTTGTTTAGTAACCTGTTTCTAATGTAACCTACAACATTTGAGCTGTGCTACAACTCCTTTGAACATTAGGATTAGAAGATATTTGTCAGATATTTGAAAAACTCCAATTACAAAGGTTTCTGTGGTTGCAAAGTATTTTTTATGACACACATGGGGATACTACAAGTTTTACTTTCATGGTAATAGAAAGGGTTATGAATAGAAATGGGCGAATTGATTATAACAAAGTGGAATTCGTTTAGAATTTCAGGAAAACTTTGATTCTGAACGAAGACGAAGTTTGGGGTGATTCGCAGAAACGAAGCGTGTTTTTGATTGATAAAATGACTGCGAGCACATTGCGTTACATGGGGCAAAGAAGTCTCGGAGGAAGAAAGGCGTGCAGAGCCAATCAGAGACCGTCGGGATTCTGTGAGGTCACCGCACTGTATAAGTCCGGGCGCCATGCTCTCTCCTCATACTCCTCTCACTGTACTGTGTAGGGAAGGTGCTGCTGCTACTTAATATATCTCATACTAAAGAACTCATTTTTATACAGCGATTTTTGGGGGGTGTCACAGCTTGTCTCAGAGACTGCTTCTCTTACATTCTAATTAGATTTTTGGGTATTGAACTGAAGTTCAGTGGGGTCCAATGCAGCTGCATATACATTTTAATGCCATCTGCTCAGTTCTTGAGCACATTGAATATCCAAGGGTTATCTAAGCCTGTTTCTGTTGTATTCAGTTAAAGAAACAGCGTTTTTACAATCCAAATACCACTTAATTTCCATTTATTTTGCGCAATTTAGATCCAGGGGTTAACTAAGTGTTGTTCTGCTGTTGTGGTCACTAAAAGAAATGTTCCTTTTCACCGCCAAAAAAGAAATTTTGCCTGTAGCATAATTCATATCCGAAGGTTAATTACAAGTTTTTCTGTTGTTGTGTTCCGTAAAATACACGCCGTTTTAACACGCTACAAAGCTGGTAATTGTTGGAAGCATATTTCTTTTGCGCAATTTACATCCACGGGTTAACTAATTATTTTATTTTCCTGCAGATGTACTTAGTAAAAGAAACTTTGTTTTTCACCGGCAAAGAAGAAATTTTACCTGTAGCATAATTCATATCGGAAGGTAAATTAAGCCTGTTTGTGCTTTTATATTCAGTAAAATACACAGTGTTTTTAACCCTTTAAGTCCTAAGCCTGTTTTGGAGTTAAGGACCAAGCCCTTTTTTTCAAATCTGACATGTGCCACTTTATCTATGAATAACTTTTCAACACTTTTACCTATCCATGTGATTCAGAGATTGTTTTCTCGTGAAAAATTGTGCTTTAATTAAGCAATTAATTTTGGTCGATAAAAAACCTTGTTTACATGTGAAAAAAAATCGAAATTTGTGAAAATTTGGAAAAATTTGCCATTTTCAAGTTTAAACATTTCTGTGTGCAAGACACATAGTCACACCAAACAAAATAGTAAATAATGAACATCTACCATATGTCTTACTTTGTGTTGGCATGATTTTTTTAAACATCCTATTATTTTTTAAGACTTTGGGGGCTTTAAAATTTAGTAGCAAATTTTTAAATTTTCAAGAAAATTTGCAGAACAGATTTTTTTTGGAACCAGGCCCCTTCTGATGTGATTTTGAGGGGCTTGTATGTTAGAAACCCCCATAAATGACTCCATTTCAGAAACTACACCCCTTAACATAGTCAAAACAGCATTTAGGAAGTTTCTTAACCCTTTAGGTATTTCGCAGAAATTAATGAAACGTGAAAGTAAAATTTCTAAATTTTAACTTTTGGCAGATTTCCGATTTTTGTTCATTATTCATTGGAAACCCGTAGATTTTACCAAGAAATTGCAACTCAATAATGATTTCCCTTCTTATGCAGTTTTTAGAAATATCCCACTTGTGGCCCATATGCGCTTTTTGACTCCTCCACAGGCCTCAGAATTGAAGGAGCACCTTCTTGTTTTAGAATATTTTTCAGGCTTTATTGGGGGCAGTGACAGATATGGGAACATAAGTTACAAACTGTCTTTGTAACTGATCAGACAGCTATAACAATATGAGTGAGGGAACAGGACTTGGCAAAGAAAAGGGGGTTTTTTTTTTGTTTTGGTTTTTTACTGTATGAGCCAGTGATGATCACTGGCAGAAAATTGCTGGAACTTGAAAGTGGCAAACTGTCTGATCAGACAGCTGCCAAAAATAGATCACAGGGGTAGTGAAGTGATTAGGCAGTGGAGGGGTTAATAAAGTATTTCAGATCGCAGCACAGGGCAATAGGACCCAGCACAGAAATACCATCTCCTCACTCTCTCACACAGAGCAGAGCCCTGGGACGTGAATAAGCTATAATGGGTGAGTCAGCAGACTGACTGACCAATCCCAGCATCCTCAGCACGGGGGATCATGGGACTTCAATGATTGATCACCTGCTGTGTGTAGCTGAGCTAATTAGCTGTCACAAACAGCAATTAGAATAGAGCTTTCATCTTATCTCTGCACAGAGGGACAGAAAGCTTTCATGACGTTCCTGGAACGGAACGTCAGGGTACATTAACAGGCAGTGAATCATGATGTTCAGGAACGTCAGGGTGCCTTAAAGGGTTAAGCAGCACATACAAGTAAATTTTTCCTGCCCATTTGTGGAGCGCAATTTATAACCAAGAGTTACCCAAGCTTGCTAGTGGGTTCATCTGGAGTCAAATACAGGGTGTGTATTTATCATATACAGATATCTTCATCAAACAGTGTCTGTACATTTTAGAACAAACAGTATGTCAGACAGAGAGGTGGCAGGCTCTTCACCTATGAGTGGCAGTGGCACAAACATTCCTGGAGCAGGCCCAGGTCACAGCACAGCAAGGGGACGTCGCATCAGTGGTCACTCGGTGAGGCCACAACTGCCGCTGTCATCTAGCGGCCGTGTGTTGTTCAGCAACCCAATGGTTTTTGATTGGTTGACTAGGTCATCCACTTCCTCTCAGATGACATCTGAAAACCCGAGCCAAGAGTCGGTGGGAACGTCAGACACAACCCTTAGTTGGCATGGCTGGGGAGTGGGTCAGCGGCCCTCACCTGTCCTCAACCCGCCTCTTTCCCATCCGGTTACCTCAGCCAGAGATCTACTATGTGGTCTGGGCTCAGTGCCACTATATAGCGAGGATGAGGAGGACAGTCAGCAGCTACTTGGCAGCGAAGAAATGGGGCCAATATTCCCTGCTGCTTGCAGTAGGCGGCAAAGTATAGATGTGGAGAGTGGCATGGGAGGTCATGTTGTGAGGGGTCAGCCCCTGCATACCAAGACCGGTGATGAAGACAGCAGTGATGATGAAACACAAATCGATGATGATGTAGCCAACCGCACTTGGGAGCCGGGTGAAGCAAGGGCTATATCATCGTCAGGAGAAGAGGGCGTCAGCTTGCGCGTCAGGCAGCGGCGCAGCCAGCAAGTGGGTTGTGTGGCCGTGAGTCAGTAGGGTAGAAGCAGTGTGAGGTCAGGAGCCAAGCGGCCATGGGGTAGAGAACCTGTTTCGCAGGTCCAAGAAAGTAGTGGCACAGGGGCTCAGCGAGGCAGCGGCTGTAGTAGTCACTCAGTGCGGAGCGTTGGTGGTAAAATCAGCTACTCGGCGGTGTGGCAGTTCTTTGGTAAGACACCAGAGGAGCCAAATATGGGTATATGTAGAATCTGTGGGCAGAAAGTGAAGTGTGGCCAGGGACCTTACGTTGGCACCACGGCCCTGCATCAACACATGCAGCGTCACCATCCGGTGGCCTGGGAGAAACATGGCTCAGATGTGGTGGTCCATCCAGCCATCGCAGCAACAGCAGCAGCAGCGCCCAGTGGCAAGCATGCCATTGCAGCCAGTCAAGGCTCCACCACCTCTGAAGAAGGGAGTTGTTTCTCTTTGCCATCAACTCTCGGTCCAGATGTACTCTGCCACCCCAGTTAGAAGGTCCGCTGGACTTCTGGGCAGCCAAACTGGATGTGTGGCCGCAATTTGCCGAGTTTGCAGTGGAGAAGCTGTCCTGCCCGGCCAGTAGTGTGGCATCAGAGCGGGTGTTCAGTGCGGCGGGGGCCATCGTTACCCCAAGGAGAACCCGCTTGTCCACGGGAAATGTGGAACGACTGACCTTTGTCAAGATGAATCAGGCGTGGATCGGCCAGGATTTCCACACACCAATGCCTTAGGCGTCAGACTACAACCATGATGCCTCACCCAAACTGTGAGAAATGAGTCTGGGTTCAAACTACCTGCCTCAGCCACTATTCTGATGCCGCCACCCGCCTGATGCCACACATCTGCTGCCAGTTTCTCCATCTGCCTACCACCATCTTTACCAGGAATTGGTATTGCCACCCACCTCCACACTCTGTCATTGTGCCACTCTATGACCTCATGCTGCTGCTGCTGTTGCTGGTGCCGTGACATCCACACTGTGTCATTGTGCCACTCTCTTACCTCATGCTGTTGCTGCCGTCACCTCCACTCTCTGTCATTGTGTCCCTCTGTGGCCTACTACTGTTTTGCCACCTCCACACTCTGTCATTGTGCCACTGTCTGACCTCATGCTGCTGCTGCCATCACCTCCACTCTGTCATTGTGCCACTCTATGACCTCATGCTGCTGCTGCTGTTGATGCCGTGACCTCCACACTGTGTCATTCTGACACTCTCTGAACTCATGCTGCTGCTGTGGCTGCTGCCGTGACCTCCACACTCTGTCATTGTGCCACTGTCTGACCTCATGCTGCTGCTGCCGTCACCTCCACTCTCTGTCATTGTGCCACTCTATGGCCTACTACTATTTTGCCACCTCCAGAATGTCATTGTGCCACTGCCTGACCTCATGCTGCTGCTGTGGCTGCTGCCGTGACCTCCACACTCTGTCATTGTGCCACTCTCTGACCTCATGCTGCTGTTGATGCCGTCAACTCCACACTGTGTCATTGTGCCACTCTCTGACCTCATGCTGCTGCTGTGGCTGCTGCCGTGACCTCCACACTCTGTCATTGTGCCACTCTCTGACCTCAGGGTGCTGTGGCTGCCGCCGTCACCTCCACACTCTGTCACTGATGTTGCCACCTGAGCCCTCAGCTTGTTTTTTTCCAGCTGTCGCTGCCATGACTTTATCAGGCTACATTACCGCTTCAGTTTTTTGGTCAGTTTTGCCCTCTTAAGTGCCCGGGGAATTTTATAATGAAGCGATTCTAAAAACGGCGGCAGTCATATGCGTGTCATACTAATACACAACATTGTATGAATACCAAAACAAGCTCCCTCTGCATTTTTAAGCATGGCACAACGTTCTACAGCACCCTGCAGGCTCTGTGCAGCCTGGAAATAGCTGTTTTTTAACACGATTTGTCCCAAAGCAATTTGGACCGAATCAAATTTTTTAGAAATTCGCCCATCTCTCGTGATGAAGTCTAGCAAGGGAGTGAATCTTCACAGGAAACTTTTGAATAGGGAATCACAATGGATTTTCAAATTGGGTACACAAATGCCTTTAAGTCATAATATTAGGCATACTTATGCTATATGACATACATTACTATAAAACATATCACATAAAATTTGACAGAATGTTATTTATTTATATATCTTTTTTGTTCGTCTATGGGAAGGGGGAGGGCTTTTCTCCGCAAACAGCTTAACAATAGAGTCTCCAAACATGTAGAACCTTACTCCATATCGATTTGCAAACTCTATCCAAATTCTTCAAAAACCTGTTGGAGGTGTAGATATGCATTATACACACTACTCCATAGCTAGTGGGAATGCACCCTTCTTCAGTCTTGTTGGTCCTCAATTCATGATCTTATCAAGACTTTTAGTAGACCTTTAAGGCAGACACCTGCAGTAACTCTCCTGTATTTAACCCTAAATAATCAACTATGGATGCATTTCTATTAGCTCCCATGTTCTCACACTGCCAGGAACTAGAAAAGCCTATAATGCCTTCCATTTCAAAAATTTGGAATTCCATCCAATTTAATTACACAATGAAGGAACAAATAGTAGATAGAATGGGCAACCCAGATAGCTTTAAACAAATATGGACAAAGTGGTGCCTGTTTTAGCTCCACAATGCCCTTTCTCACATGACCCCACAAATAGTCTTGGAGATACAGTTTTGTAAAATTTTGTAATACCTTTTTGTTAACCAGAGCTTTTAAGTTGTATTTTTCTGTCATGTAACCTTTTTTTTGGTTTGTCATGTACATATATTATTTATCAAATTGATTTGTACACACTAAAATGTTATATAATCTGTAATACCTGATATGCAAAATCAGGTTTTTCTGCTTAAACAGGCAGTCCCGGGGTACAAACAGGATAGGGACTGTAGGTTTGTTCTTAAAGGGGTTGCTTCACCATGCTGTTTTACAGAGCCAAGCAATTTTAGAGTTATGCATTCTGTCTCTTCCTGGTTATGCTGTGGGTGGTTCTAAAACAATAATTAGTATATCAGCTCCATATTCACACAGCTCTCCTAATTGCACATGAGAGCAGGAGATCTTATCTATCTTATCCATACAGCAGAGAGCTTCAGAGCTCAATGTAATTACCTCCTTTGTTTTTAGAGGTAACACACTCTGCTCTGAAGCTGCCAGCAGTCTGTGGTGACATCACTTCCTGCTCTCAGATGCCAACCTGTGGGGCATAGCAGGAGAGCATTAAGAACAGACCTGCAATGCCGGGGCCAACAGCCCAAGACCAGAGCGGCATGAAAGAGTGGTTGTGCCGGCCTGTAGACAGAGGTTCCCAGCACCATGCAGGTGGGCAGGAGAAAAGTAAAAAAAAAAACAGCTGCTGTGCCATGCTGAACAGAAGACGCAGTGGGCAGAGGAACTCTCGCAATGTTCTAAAGTTATTATGGGGCATGACTCAGTGTGTGACATCAGCATGATGAGCCATGCCACATAAGTCTCCTGCTATAACTAGGAGACAAATGTAAGTTGGAACGTTGTAAGTCGGGGACTGCCTGTACTTGGTATGTTATTATGATATTTATGCTGTGCTTTATATTGAAAAACTGCTAAATAAAAAATAAGCTTAAAAAAAAAAAAGGTTAATAAGAAATATAACTAACCTCACAAAAAAGAAGCCCCTATATGGCTATGTTGACGAGAAATGAAAAGAAATGATTATTAGAATGCAGGGATGCAAAAATGACAGCAAATTAAACATGAAAACCCAAAATAGCTTCACCATAAATGGGTTAAATAAAAGTATGTTCTTTACAGTAACGCTTTTGGTATTTGTTCCAAGTTATCCATAAAAGAAAGCGCTTTATATTAAAGTATTTTAATTAAGTGCCTACACGGACCCATTTTGTTTTCCTATCATTGCATTTTACTGAATTACTGAGAACAGTTCTCTTTATTTGTAATGTGCTCTCTTAATCTCTTCTAGTTCTGGCAGGCTAAACTTTAGAATCTTTAAAACAGTGCAGAGAATTGTTATCTAATGTGCTGTTAAGAAATTCCTCCTCCTTTATTGATCATATGACAACGAAAGGTCTATAAATTAGGCTGCTCTCCTGGGGAAGAGTGTAACACATTTTACATGATAAAGGAGCTCTGTGCCTGGTGAGCACTATGCCTTACAGGAAATAGTGCTTAATACTGGCTTAGTTGTAGAGTGGCAATAAAAACACTTTTTCTCATTTTAATTAGTGCTGTTTTAATTAGTCTTAACAATGCAAATTGTGAAAATTAATAATAAAATGAAAAAAATAAAAATGTACTTAAACTGACTTTTTATGCCTCCTCAAGTAAAAAAAAAATACTTAACTGTGAAATAATAGTGTATAAAATCTCTAACTATTTTGTTTCTGCTTAGTAAGTGCATCACACCCCAGCTGTAATGTTGTAAATGCTTTGTGGTGCAAATACATATAATTTATTATTCTTTCCAAAACAGAAAGGCCTTGCATGCTTAGTAGTTACAGTAACTTTCAGTGGTATAATATGCTTGAATGTTGCTATTACTTATGTGAGTAAATACTGATGAACTAGTAAGTGTTGGGAAACTTATAGCCTCTCCAGGATTCTGTACCACAGTACGTATCCTCCAGGAAGTAAAGGTGTACCCAAAATGTCAACCTAAGTACCTCTGTAAGTCTAAATAACTCTTACCCCAACAACATCATACTTCTTCTTTATTCCCCAGAGTCTCCATGGGCCATTGCAAATGTTAGGCCACTACCTTTCTCAGGAATTCCTCTTTACAACCCAAAGCTGCATGTGTACAATGATTACTTGACCAAATATTGTATTTCAATTTGAATTCAGGCCCTGACTAGTGTTGAGTGATTACGTTGTCCATCAACATCGGTCGGTGGTCGATAGTCGACCATCATCGACAAGATAGTCGATAGTCGATAGTAGATTATGATCGATGACCATTAAAGTCTATGGGAGAGCAACAACACCTTCATTCTTACACCCAAACAGGGCTGGAGAAGCTGGAATTAAACATCCACAACAGTCAAAGGAAGGGGCTACATCTTGGGCAACACACTTAGGTTATAAAAGCCACAGAAAAAAAATCACACACCATTCACTACCCCTGTCTTGTACCACAGCATGACCCTTAAACTTGCATCACCAACAAACTAAAAAGTGCCAGAAGGCAGTATGATTTGAACCATCATTTTACTTGAACTGGGCATTGAATATCCCTGTCCTGGAACGCAGCATGAGCCCCAACCTGCATGACCTCCAGATTTAAAAGTGCCGGAAAAAGGAGCTTTCAACCACCATTTTAGTTGAACTGGACATTGACTTTTACCTGCCCTGGGCCAAAAGCATGACCCCCAAACCTGCATGACCCCAGTTTAAAAAGTGCCGGGAAAAAGGAGTCTTTCAACCCCCAAATTTAGTTTCACTGGACATTGACTATACCTGTCCTGGGCCATAGCATGAGCCCCAAACCTGCATGACCCCCAGAATCAAAAGTGCGGAAAAAGGAGTCTTTCAACCACCTTTTTTAGTTTCACTGGACATTGACTATACCTGTCCTGGGACCAGCATGAGCCCCAAACCTGCATGACCCCCAGATTCAAAAGTGCCGAAAAAGGAGTCTTTCAACCACCATTTTAGTTAAACTGGACATTGACTATATCTGTCCTGTACCACAGAATGACCATTAAACCTGTCGCCCCAAACAGATTAAAAAAGTGCCGGAAAAGGATTTCTTTCAACCACCATTTTAGTTAAAACTGGACATTTGACTATACCTGTCCTGGACCACAGTATGACCTTAATCCTGTCTGAACCCCCAAATTAAAAAGTGCCGGGAAAAGGAGTCTTTGAAACCACCATTTTAGTTAACTGGACATTAACTATATCTGTCCTGTCCCGCAGAATGGACCATTAAACCTGTTGACCCAAGATTAAAAAGTGCCGGAAATAGGAGTCTTTCAACCACCATTTTAGTTTCACTGGACATATACTTCCCTGTCCTGGGTAGCGCTTGCCCCTCCCTATGAGTGCGGACCAATTGAGCTTAAACTTGGAAAAATACTGGTGGTTAATGCTCCTGTTCCACCCAGGTCCCCTTTTTCTTGGCATTCTTTTTCTCATTTTACTCAACGTGCTGGAGGAAATTGTCTCTCTTCTTTGTTCTCTGTCCGTGCTCCCATACTCCATGTCCTCTGAATAACGTACATCTGGTCAAGTTTTTTTTGTACCTCCCCTTGTACAATTCAGAGGAATTTTTTTAACAGCTATTTTGTACATGCAAGTTTTTTAGTAGTTTAATTCTAGAAAACACATTTTTAAAATAGTATGGAATCCCACCATGTCTTTTGTTTCTCTTTTTTTTAAATTTTATTAAAAAGGGTTGTCCCCAATACAGGGATTGATAGCTATGTTAAAGATCTTGCAAAAAACAAGTCATTTTGCAATATGTGTCCATTAAAATGTCCCACCTATTCCTGTTTTTTTGGGCAGCACCAAACCCCTTGAGCCACTCTTGACAATTGTGAAGAACAAATGTCTGTTAGAAACAACATTTTTTTTTATAATAGGACCTGTAGGTATAGCTGCATTTCAAAGCAAAAAAGCCCCCAAAAATCAAAGCATGACCCTAGAGCCACTTTGACAATTGTGAAGAAAAAAATGTCTGTTAGAAACAATTTTTTTTTTATAATAGAACCTGTAGTAATAGCTGCATTTCAAAGGGAAAATGCCCCCAAAAATTCAAAGCATGATCCTTGAGCCATTTTGGACAATTGTGAAGAACAAATGTGTGTTAGAAACAACATTTTTTTTATAATAGGACCTGTAGTATAGCTACATTTCACAGCAAAACCCCCTCAAAAATTCAAAGCATGACCCTTGAGCCACTTTGGACAATTGTGAAGAACAAATGTGTGTTAGAAACAACATTTTTTTATAATAGGACCTGTAGTATAGAAACATTTCACAGCAAAATCCCCTCAAAAATTCAAAGCATGACCCTTGAGCCACGTTGGACAATTGTGAAGAACAAATGTGTGTTAGAAACAACATTTTTTTTATAATAGGACCTGTAATTTTTGCTGCATTTTAAAGCAGCATGACCCAAAAAATTATAAAAATGACTTCTCAGCCACTGTTAAAAATTGTGAGGGAGAAAAAGCCACTTAGAAGCACATTTCTGTTCCAAAGGACCCTTTATTATTGATGTATCTCACAGCTACATGACCCAAAAAATTATAAATATGACTTCTCAGCCACTATTAAAAATTGTGACGGGAAAAATGAAACTTAAAAGCCACATTTCTGTTCCAAAGGCCCAAAATTTATACCCTTTATCTCAAAAGGCAACATGACCTAAAAAACCATTGAAAAAGGGAGTAAATTCTAAAGAAAAAAGTGAAAAAAGGAAAAACGGTTTTTGTCTTTAAAACCCTTGCTGTCTTTTTACGGGTTTCCTCCTCCCGAAAAACCCCAGAAAAAGGGGAAACTGTTGGG
Organism: Phyllomedusa bahiana; assembly: GCA_025379985.1. Taxonomy (NCBI): domain Eukaryota; kingdom Metazoa; phylum Chordata; class Amphibia; order Anura; family Hylidae; genus Phyllomedusa; species Phyllomedusa bahiana. The sequence continues at coordinate 50,554 of JAODAL010004657.1, read as the reverse complement.
AAAAAGAAAAAAAATTGGGAAAGTAAAAAAAGTTTTCTTTTTAAAAAAAAAAAGTTTTAAAGGGCCCCATTTCTGTTTAAAAGAAAATGTGAATTTGCCCGGGCAACAAATGGGGACCTCGGCAATTGGGGCCACAACTTTCATCAGAGTTCCATGCCGGGTTTTTCATTTTTGATAAAAAGGTCAAAAAAATTCCACATTTCTGTGAAACCCGGTTGGGGTTTTGTCTGTAATAACTCCTCCAGCTGTGCAAAGGGTTTCCGCTCAAAAATGACGAGGTGCGGGCAGGCAAAACCTCCAATGGCGTGGCGACCAGCTCGGAAAATTCTTCCTTTTTTGGGTTACCCCAGAAAGTCTTTTTGGGTCCGGAACCATAAAAAAAACCCTTTGGTGTTGAGACGCAATGCCCCAAAGCCCCCCTTAAATCTTAAGTGGTCTCTGTGTTTTTGGATGTATGCCCTGCTTGCATGCTTTGGGAGGGGGTAAACAAAGTTTGGGCCAGAGGTCACCCATTAGGCTTCTGCCACCTTGCCTGCTGGGTCGGAAAAACGGCTACTTGGCACTTTTCCTGCGTCAGGGCCGCTGATGTTTTTCCACACAGGGAAACCCCGTAAACAGCAAAGATTTCCATTTGTTAAAATCAAAAGGTCCCCAAATTTCCTGTTTTTTAAACCCCTTATTTGGGAGGGGGGAAAGGGAAAGTCCCCTGATTTTTGTTTTGTCCCGGGGATAAAAGGAGGGGGCCACCCAGAAAATGTTGTTCTTTTTGAGGGCCCTTTAATGCAGGACATTTTGGGGGAAAATGGAGCTTTCCCAAGCACTCATGTGAGAGATGGACCTTGATTTCCCAAGCCTCTGGGTCGGGGGGCCCTTTGCAAATTTGTTTTTCCCACTCTTCCTCCTCCACCCCCCTCCCCCGGGCCCCGGCACAGCTTCAACACAGCCCTGCTTCCCTGGGGATGATGCACCCTGAGGCGATGCGCCCACCTTGCACTAGACTGGCCCCCGAACCACTCCCTAATGAAGATCGATGAAATTGAAAAAAACTGTGGGGCCTTGTGGATTTGACAGAGAGACAGGCTCCGGGGCCGCATCTGCGTCCGTCTCCTCCCCTCGCTGGGGGGGACCTGTTTTTCCGTTTTCCAACGATCGTTCCCGAACTAAGATCCCAAAAAATGCTAAAGCTAAAATAAAGGCATATTCCGGGACTTGGGCCCTTTTTTGGGGGCTTCTTTTAAAAAATGGGAAAGGATTTGGGGCAGAGCTCTTTCACCTGCCCCCCACTCTCGGGGGCCCAAACAAACCCCCGGGGCCGCAACCCCGGGTTTCAAGGGCCCTGTGTCACTTCGTTTTGCGTAATGGGGTTTTTTGGTGCCCAAAAAATTTGTGGAGCTTTTGGGGGGGTGGGAAATTTCCCGCGTGTTGCCTTCAACAATGAGAAGGTTGACGGGGAGGCCCAACTGACCTGCAACCCGCCAAAGGCCGGGGGAAGCAGGGTTTCGAACGGCGGAAGTGCGAACTTAGACTTCGAGCCTTCCTCAGCAGGAGCCCGAACCCGGGTAGCCCCTTTGAAATTTCTGGGCGACAAGGTTTTATGACTTTTGGCCCGGAAGGGATTGCCCCCCAAACCCATCTTAAAAGGGGGCCGCAGATTTTGCCCGTTATTGCCACCCACCTTGCCTTTGGCACAAGGTTCTTGGCACCCAGCCAGGCTCCCAAAATTTCATTGGGGGAGAGCCGGGCCACAGCTCCTTTTCCTTGGGGTGGGGCGGTCTCCAAGACAGATTAATTTTTAAACACGGCCTGGTTTCTCCCGGGGGACTGATGCCACCAGAGGACCCTTTGGGGGAAAGACCCTGCCCATCCCGCGGTTTCCGAAAAGCGTGGCTGAGCCTGGCCACCGTCACCCCCAAAGGCATCCACCCGAACTCACCCAGTGAGCTGTAAAAAAATATAAACGGGCCTTTTGGGCCCGGTTTCTAGTCCATGTGTCGGTGGGCAGATGGGGCCCTTTTCCCGGGGACAGATGAGACAAAACGTTGAAATTTTTTGATGGGCACGTGGCTGGCCAGGGCAGGGAAAGGCTTTTTTTGGCAAAGAAATGGGGGTTCTCAACCCTTTGGTTTTGGGGCAGGCAAGGGCCATGAAAGTGGCGGAACCCCTCTGTGGGCCACCAGAAAAGGAAAGGGAACAATTTTCCCAAAGGGCCCAAAAACCTGGCAATGCCCAAAAAATTCAAGGGGTTTTGGGTTTTTGGGGGGGTTTTTGGGTTTTAAATTTTTTTCTTCTTCTTTTCCCCCAAAACCCGGAAAAAAGAAGGCTGGCTGCTAGACTGGCTGCTGTATGGGGAGGTCTTTAAACTGGGGAAGGAGAAGGGGTAGGAAGGGTTTTTGGTGGTGCTGGTGGTACTTGGGCCCACCGGTTTGGGGGCTGAAGCGGGAGGTGAACCCCCCGATCATGAATCTGAGAGAAATGGGCAGCTGGGGAAAAGCTTGGGGGGTTTGGGGGAGGAGGGGGAAAGAGGGTGTGACGTTTTGGAGGCACGGGGTCGGTCTGGCCTTTTTTTTGGGGAAGTGTTTTCCTCCTTTTTAACTCATGGGTTCTCTGCATGTGAATAGACATGTTGGTGGTGGGTTTAACCCCCTAAGGGGTTTTTGCCTCTACTTTGCCCTTTACGGGAAAAGGGGCATATGACATCGCTGGGTGAATCAGAGGCTTGTCAAGAAGGGGCCCCGGGTTGAAGAGGGCCTGGGCCCTTTTTTAAAGGTAAAAAGCGAGGAGCGGTGGGTTTTCGCTGCCCCCTGGTGGCGGAATCATATCAGCGGACTTCTGCGACCTCCCCCTCCCTTTTTGAGGGGGAACCCATACTGACACTACCCTTTGTCTTCCCTCGTCCGGATGACCCCTCGCAAGCAAAATTTTGCGGGAAAAGGGGCCAGTTGGATCCGCAATTTTTCTCATCATCATCAAACAACACAGGTGCTTCGTCGCCTGGGCATTCTGCATCCAGGAGTGCGGGCTACAAGCAAGAGGGACTGCAAGGCGTTGCCCACCGCCCCGGGGTTTTTTCCAATTGACCCGGGTTTCCTCTCCTCCTTTGATGGATCAGTAAAGGGCACAGAGCCCCGGTAAATCATCCTTTTTGGGGCCCCCTTGATCTTTTAACATCCCTTTTTCCCCCCTTTCCGCATTTTGTCTTTCAAAGAGGTCTTCAAAAAATTTGGATTACCCCCAATTTGGTGGGTACCCCGGGTTGATTTTTGGGGTGCTTCTTTTTTTGGAAAGGGGCTGGTGATGCTGATGAGGGCCATTTTTTGGCCGTGACTGGAGAGGACGAGGGGGTTTAAGGGACTGTGGATGAGTTGAAAATTAAACCACGGGAAGGGACAAAATTGGGCCGCTTTAAATTACGGGAGTTTCACGGGGCCCCTTTGGACCCAGCAATGACGGGCCCTGACGGCCCTGCAACTGACGACCCGTGGCTTTTTTTAAAACTTGTTGTCGCCCGGGCACGGGAAGGGAGCACCTTTCTTTTCGTACCTCTCCCTTTCCATTTTCCTACCCCCCTCTTTCCCTCGTTACCACCGGGAATTTCGCCCCTGTTCAGAAATAAAAAATTTGGAAGGTAGGGGAAGATTTTTGGGAAAAAAAGTTCTTAAAAAAGCGGGAAATCACAGCTATTCTCAAATCCCTAAAATCAAAAAAAAAATTGCGGGGTTTTAAAATTTATAACTGAAAAATTAGATCTAATAACAAAGCTGGGCCTGCCCCAAAATGGAAAAAAAAAACGTATCTGAAATGTTTTTCAGAAAATTTAAAAGGTATTTTTGGGCCCCACCTTTTCAATTCACCTGTAGTGATAAAAAAATTGCTGTTTTCAAATTTAACTGAAAAGTAAAATCTTTTAAAAGCGGGGCCTGCCCCAAAGGGGGGGAAAAAACCCGTATCTGAAATGTTTTTCGGATAATAAAAAGCTATTTTTGGCACCTTTTAATTCCCCTTTGTGGGTGACATCAAAATTGCTGTATTAAAATTTTAAACTGAAAAGGGTAGTTTCTATCAAAAAAAAGATGTCCTGCCCCAAAAAAGGGGAAAAAACACGTATCTGAAATTTTTCGGATAATAAAAGGAATTTTTGACCCCCTATCAATTCACCTGTGGTTATCCCAAAATTGCTGTATTAAAAATTTAAAATGAAAAGGTAGATCATCAAAAAAAAGCTGGCCTGCGCCCCAAAGAAAAAAAAAAGGGGGGAAATTCTGAAAGGGAATTGGGGATAATACGGGTTTTTTTTGGAACCTTTCAATTCACCTGTGGTGACTACAAAATTGCTGCATTCACATTTACGTGCAAGGCCCCTTCAATGAACAAAGCTGTAGTGCCCCAAAGTAAAAAAAAACGTATCTTTTATTGTTTTCGCATGTTTAAAGGGGTTTTTTTTTGGCCCCTTTCTTTTAACCGGGTGGTGCCCTTACAAAAATTGCTGCATTTCCACTTTTAAAGGGTGCAAGGTGCCTCAATGAACAAAGCTTAGTGCGCCAAAGTGAAAAAAAAAAACTTTATCTGTTTTGTTTTGGGGGAAAATTTAAAAGGTTTTTTTTGGCACCTATCAATTCCCTGGGGGAAAAATTCACAATGCGGGTTCAAATTTAACTGCAAGGTGGCTCAAAGCAAAAAAAAATCGGGACTGGAAAAAAGTCCCAAAAAACCTTTATCGAAATTTGTTTCGGTTAAAAAAAAGGTTTTTTTGGAAAAACCCTTTTCAATTCACCTGTGGTAAATAAAAATTGTTTGCATTCACATTTAAAGTGAAAAGGTGCCTCAATAAAAAATTTGGGGATGGGAAAAAATTTTTTGGCCCCAAAAAACACGTATCTGTAATGTATTGGATTTTTAAAAAGGTTTTTTTGGGGCCCCTTTCAATTCCCCTGGGTGATTTACAAAATTGTGCATTCACATTTAAGTGCAAGGTGCCTAAATTGAACAAAACGTTGTGCCCCAATGTGAAAAAAACACGTATCTGTAAATGAAATTTCGGAAAATAAAAAGGTTTTTTTTGGGGCCCCTTCAATTCACCGGTGGAAAACTACACAATTGTGGTTTTAAAATTTTTTAACTGCAAGGTGGCTTTTAAAAACAAATCTGGACTGGGCAAAAAAGTGAAAAAAACCCGTATCGTAATGTATTTCGGATAAAAAAAGGGTTTTTTTTTGGCCCCTTTCAAATTTGGGTTAGGGTGACTACAAAATTGCTGCATTCCCCATTTAAGTGAAAGGTGCCTCAATGAAAAAAAGCTGAAAGGGGCCAAAGTAAAAAAAAAAAAACACTTATCTGTAATGTTTTCGGATAAAAAAGGTATTTTTGGCAACCTTAAATTCACCTGTGGTAACTAAAAACCAATTGCGGTTTAAAATTTTTAACTGAAAGGGGTCTATCAAAAAATTCTGGAGGGGAAAAAAGTGCCAAAAAAAAGTATCTGTAATGTATTCGGTTAAAAAAAAGGTTTTTTTTGGCACCTTTCAATTCACCTGGGGTGACTAAAAAATTGCTGCATTCACTTTTAAAGGTGAAGGGTGCCTCAATGGGAAAAAGTGTAGGGCGCTAAAGTCAAAAAACACGTATCTAAAAATTTTTTCGGTTTAATAAAAGGAAATTTTTTGGGGAACCTTTAAATTTCCCCCTTGGGGGACTAAAAAAATTTTTGCAGATTCCATTTAAGTGGAAAGGGGTTTGCCTCAATAAAACAAAGTTTTGTTAGTGCGCCAAGTAAAAAAAACACTTTATCTGTAATGTATTCGGATGATAAAAGGTTTTTTCGGAACCTTTCAATTCCCCTTTGTGGGCTAAAAAATTTGTTTGATTCAATTTAATGAAAGGGTTCCTCAAAGAAAAAGTGTAGTGCCCCCAAAGTAAAAAAAACAGGGTTATCTGAAATTGTTTTGGAAAAAAAAAAGGGTTTTTTTTTGGCCCACCTATCAATTCCCCCGGGTGGTAATTTCCCAATTTTGTTTGGTTCAAATTTAATGCAAGGTGGCTCAAAAAAACCCAAATTGGGACTGGGCAAAAGTGCAAAAAACACGTATCTGGAAAAAAATAGTTTTAATTTCGCTAAAGCTTTTTTGGAAAAAAAAAGCGGGAAGCCCCGGGTCCTTTTTGCTCTGGGGGACGTGAGAGACACTGGGGCCCTTGAAACGGGAAACGCTGTTCTTTGAAAAAAGAGGTCATGTGATTTTTCCCACCCAAATCGCAACCAAAAACACTTTCCCAGTCAAAATTTGGGCCAAAACTTATTTCCACCCTGCTCTTTTTTGTTGCTGATTTGCGGGGGCCGCCCCAAAATAAACGGGGAAACGCCGAAAAATGGTGCGATTTTTAATGATAAATGAAAACAGTTTTTAAACCAAAAATTATGGGCCATGATCTAAAAAAATTTGGCCCCAACTTAAAAAACTGTCCGATTTCAATTTTTGTCGTTTAAAAATTTCGCTCAACCCCAAGCCCGGGCCCAAAAAAAGGTTTTTCAAAAAAGTTTAGATATAAAATTACTTTAAAGGGATATTTGCATCTCTTAAATTTACGTTCACCCTTTTAATTTGAAAAAGGGGAAAAGGGGAAAAATTTTAAATTGGACAGGAATTATTTGAGCAAAATGTTGGTCATTCTGGTAACTCAGTGCCATATTCTCCATTTTCACTTGCAGGAAGATGTTTTTCTTTTTTGACCCTGGTTTAAATTTTAAAAGTGTCCATGGTTCACCCATTTTAAAAAAAAATGCCCTTCAGAAAAATTTTCCCTCCCCGTCTTGCTTCTTTGCTTTAAGTCAAAAAGGTCCTTATTTCAATGCTGAACTTGCTCCAAGCAAAATACAAAGTCACTAGTTTCTGTGGATATTTTCATTACTAGTTTATATGGCTTTATCTTTTGGGTGACCCCTCTATGGGCTTTCAGTCTCTAGCAACCCCTCCATGCCTCTATCATAGTTTTCTTCTGTATCCAGCACAGGAAATCAGGTGGCCTTAACCACAGATTGACTCACTTGCTGTCGCAGTTTTCATTTTTTTTTTTTTAACCCCTTCCCTTTTTTTTTGCCCAACACAGGGTGTTTCTTTGACAAGAGTTTTTTTTTTTTTTTTTTTATTTAACACAAAGAATTACATAAAAACGGGAGAGAGTTAAGGGTCTGGGGGGGGAAGATGAAAATTGGGGTTTCAGGGGAAATTATTTGGGGGTTTTGAAAGCCAGGGTTAATTTTGCAAATGAGTTGCCCCCGGAAAACAGGTGGAAAGTTTTGGGCCAGGGGGGTCAGCAGGGTTGGCACCCAGTCCCGGGGTTTGGGGGACCCAAAAAGGGCCCCCAAAATTTTTAAGACCCCACCCACTTTTGGAGGCCCCCAGGGTAGGGGCACGGGGGTCCCCAGGTCAGTGGCGGGTAACAATCAGTCCAGTGCGGAGCTTTGGGGGGTAAATCCCCAACTCGGGGGTGTGGCAGTTTTTTGAGGGAGACCCCCAGAGGGGCGAACAAAACTATTTGTAGAATTTGTGGGCAGAAGAAAAGGGCTTAAACCAGTGACCTAAAATTGGCACCACTGCCCTGCTTTCATCATGCCAAGGGGTCACCATGTGTTTCATTTTTGTGGGGGTCCTCCTTTTCCCAAACCCGCAGCACCCCAAAAGGGCACCCTCCCATTTCGGGCCCAGTCAAGGCTTCACCACTCTCCCAAAAGGGAACCAACCCCCGGGTCATTACATCATCTACCAGCCCAAATACCCCTGCTCCCTGGCATTTCTTGGTGCCGGGCAGTCGTTCCCGAAGTTTGAAAAGAGCCCCCCAAAGCAGTATGTTTTCTAGTCACCCCTTAATTGCAGAAGCTGACTGGGCTCCTGTCCAATTTTGGGGGGGTACTGAAGTTTTCCCCCTTTTCAAGTGCTGGACTCTGCCCCCCAAATTAAAAGGGAAAAGGGGCCCAGGAAATTTTGGATTCACTTCAGCCATTGAAAAGGGAAAAGGGTAGTGCCTCCTCGGGGACCACCGCAAGCGGGTGGAAACGGCCACGCCAGTAGGGGGGGTTAAGTAGGGCCCCGGGGTTTTCCCCCGGAGCCCCCCCACAAGGCAGGATGGGATTTTCCCTGTTGACGGGAGCCCTTTAAACCAAACTCATACCGGGGGCGACTTGCTTGGGGGTGGCACCCGAGGGCCCCAGGGGGTTTTTCCCGAATCTTTAAAGACGAAACTCTTTGTCAAAGGTGGGCCCAACAGGTCGGGGCCCGGGGGAAAATTGAGATTCAAAGGTAAGGTTCGTAGTAGAAAGGGGCGGGTATACGGGCCCAGACGGGAACGGGGTTAAAACCGGGGTTTAAAATATATTAACAGGGGGAAATTTTTTAAAGGGGGGGGGAAAAATTTAAATGATAAGGAATAAAATTATTCGGGGGGGGAAATTGATGAAACGGGGAATAAGTTTATATTTAACGGGGGAATTTATGAACTTTGGGGAAAATTTTTGATGAACAGAAAAAGGGGCCATTGGGAACTTTTGATGACCCAAGGGGACAGGGGGGCTTTCCACTGGGTGAACAAAGTCAAACAGGGAAAGGGAATTGCCCCGGGTCATGCAAGATGAAAATGATTTTTTTTCTTTCTCCGCGAAAAACTAAAATTTGAAACCCTTGGGGGGAAACGGGGTGTCCCGGGGCAGCGTAGGAGGAGGGGCTGGGGGCCCGCTCACTGCATGGGTTTCATGTTCAATTGGTTGTTCAAGCCCTTACACCCATCTGCAAAACATCCCCAAAAATGGGGCCCGGAAAACTTTGCATGCACTTCAGCCATTCTTACACCCCCAAAACACACCCTTTCCCTTTAAACTGCAGCGGCAGGAACCCGGGCCCAATTTACATAGGCTGATATGTGACATTTCCAAAAGTTGGAAAAATTTCCCCGCCTCCATTTTTTGGAAGACTCTATGAACAAAAGAAAGGAAATTAATTATTTTTGATGTTTCCCAAACGGACGAAATACACCCCGTGTAATTTTAATGTGGCCAGTGGGAGTCATGCGGACACCTGCCGTTTGTCAGGGCCCTTTTCATGTGGACACTTTTTTTGGCGTCCCAAAGGGCTTTGGGATGAATAACGTCATTTCCCTGGGTTCATGTTGTCAGGACAGCGGTAGGGGGATTTCCCCCGGACCCCCGCAAGCGATTTACAATAGCGAAAGCCAGGGAGAGACTCTAAAAAGGGCTCGGGGGTTTTACCCGAGGGCCCCCCGCCCAAAAGGGGGTGGGGCTTGCTGTGGCGGGAGTTTTACCAAGGTTTTTTGGGCCCCGGGGTGACTTGCTTGCGGTGGGGGAGCCCGGGTGTAGCGTGGTACAAAATCGTTAAAGGCCAAAATCGGAAATCCGGGAAAAGGCGGTATGGTCAGGGGCAGGGGGGGCAAGTTTCGTGGTCAAGGGACCCGAGGCAATTTGGTTTCGGTACCGGATTTTTGGGCAGGCAAGGGGTGAAGGTAATTTGGTTTCTCAATGGCTCTAAAGATTATTTTATTATTATTATTAATTATTTTTTATTTAAATTTTATTTTATGTCTTGGAGGGGGGTTGTGTGAGGAGCCTTTTCCATTACAAAAGCAGCTAAAAAATTTTAAAAACTGGGGCCCCCTAGTTTCAAGTTTTTGGGAAAATTTTCCATTATCACCTGTGTTTTCTGTTTCCTGAAAAATTAACGTTTTATCAAAATTGCTTTCTTAAACCCCTTGAAATCTGGTGGATTTTATTTGTTCCACCGTAAAAGGGGGGGCCTTTCCCGATGGGGCTTGTGTTTTTTTCTTTTTGTTAAGTTGGAATACGATTCACATTCTTCATACGAAAAAGTTCATCCAAAAGAACGTTTTGCAGCATTTGCTTTTGTTTCTTTTTTTTTCTGTTTCCAAATTTCCCGTTTTGTACTGGAAAATTCCCTTTAACAATGGGACAGAATCCAAAAAAAACACCCAAGACCCTTCCTGTTTTGTTATGGTCTCTTTCAGGTTTTAAGGGTTTAAAACGGTGCATTTTTTAAAAAAACTGGGTTTTAACACAGAAAATTTGGATTCAAACCCCCCACGTTTTTACATCATGGGTGTTTTTATCGTTTACTGCTGTCCTCCTCAACCCTCCCCTTTGGGGGTTCAGAGGTGACCGCTCACCCCAAAAAAACCCCCCATGCCACTCTTCCCCAAACAATATTGCAAGAAGGCCCGGGGGATGTCTGCCCCACCTTTTTCATTGCCCAAGTAGTTTTTTACTGCCCCCAAATTTAGTTTTTCGCCTTATGTGGGCTGAGCCCCGGGGCCACTTTCTAGCTCCTGGCTGGGGAAACCCGAAAGGGGCCCAAAGGGGGGGGGTTGAGGGACCCGGTGAGGGGGGGCTTTACCCGTTCAAGGGGGCCCTGCCAACTAAGAGTTTTATCTGGGGAAAAACCCCCCCCGAAAATGTGGCAAAGGGGTTTTCAGATTTTCATTGGGATGAAGTTGATTTACCCAATCAAACCCAAACAAGAACCCCTTTGGGGGAGCCCCGCCCCACACGGCCGCTACATGACCCCAGCAAATTTCTGGGCTTTCTGTTAAAGCGTCTGTTCCTGCTCCAGAAAAGTTTGTTTCTATTGCCACCCATGTGAAAGAGCCTGCCCCCTTTTCTTTTCTGACATAAATGTTTGTTCAAAAAATTTTCAGACCTGGGTTTTTTTTAAGATATTGTATATGATAAATACACACCCTGTATTTGAATCCAAATAAAACCCAAAACAGGCTTGGGTAAAACCCCCTTGGGGTTTAAAAAACGCTCCAAAAAATGACCAGAAAGAATTTTTCTCGCTGTGGTATGAAAAAAAAAATTTTTTTTTTTCCCGAATATAAAAAGCACAAAAAAAAGCAATTAAATTTAAAAATTGGAAAATAAATTTCGCTCCAGAAATGGGCCAGGGAAAAAAATTGGGTTGTATGTGGCGTTTAAAAAAAAACCCTGGGATTTGACTCAATATTTAAACCCAAATAACAGGGTTAATTAACCGTTTATATAAAAATTTTGCTAAAAAAATCACCAAGGGAAAAATTTTTCTTTAAAATGTGGTTTTTTAAAAACACCCCTGTATTTCACTGAAAATAAAAACAACAAACGGGTTAATTAAACCCTTTTGGGTATAAAATGCGCTCCAAAGACCAAAGGGAAAAATTTTGTCGTGTTAAAAAAACTAAAGGCTTTTTAAAAATTTCCCTTGGATATTTTAATGCGCTCCTGGGAAAAAAAAACAGATGGAAATTTACAATGTTATGGGGCAAATTGGGCCCACCCCGGAAAATTTAATTAAAAAATACCCCAAAAAATGGGAATTTAAAAAGAAAAAGGGAGAGGAGCAAAACTTTTGAAAAAGCGTGGGCCCCAACCCCCCCCCCCCAAAAAACACTGTTAAAAGCAATTTTTCCCTTTTTGGGGGAGAACTCAGTTTTTCCTGCGGGGAGCCGCTTATGTCAGGGGACAAGGAGAGAAATTTGAGGGGCCCAGCATGGCAAACCCTACTTATAGTGCGTGAAGTCACAGGAAAACACGCGGTCTTGGCTTGATGTTCTGCACAGGGCATTTAGGGTTTTTTCTTTCTTCCCCCGAGTTTCTTCCCCATGTCACTCAAGGGGGCTTGCGGCCCTTTTTGCAATACAAAAACACACTTTGTTCCCACGAATTTACCCAAAAATTCTATTTCGTGGGGAAAAATCGGAAAATTTTACCCCAAAAATTTCCCAACGGGAAATCCAAATTTGTTAGAATCGGGTTTTGCCCCCTTTTTCTACAAAAAACAGATAATAAAATGTGTTGTTGGTTTTCTTAATAAAAACTTTTTAGATGGGTTTATCGGGTTTTTTAAATTTTAAAAAACAGTTTGAAGTTTTAAAAAAAATTCAGGTTTTTTTAATGCAAGCATTTTGAGACACACTGCATTTCGCATATTGGGCCCTTTTAAATTTTTAAAAAAGTGGTCTCCCCCTCCAAATAGGTTCCAACCCTTTTCAGCCCCCAAACCCCCCCCCTTCTGCCCCAAAAAAATTTAAATTTTAGCCAAATCAATTTAAAAAAAAATTGTGTCCCCCTTTACGTTTGGGTTTTTGTTTATTTCCATTTTGGAGCCACCTTTCCCTTCTCCCCTCAAAAAAAAAAAACTTTTTTCCTTTTAAATTTTCTATAAACCCTTTTTGGCCTTTTTGTTTTCCCAATTATTGGAGATGGGGGGGCATGTCTATTAACATTCCAAAGACATGAGCGTTTCCTTGGAGAGGACAAGGTAAACTCTGATGAGAAGCACACAGAGAATATATACAAAATCATATAAATATAAAACTATAAATATTACCCTCACAATTCTCCCCCTTTGAGCAGATATGTGTGATCAGATCCAATGTCTTAAGGTTTTTTCTGAGTACATTCTCATGCAGCTAACCTTCCAGAATTCCTAGTTACATGCTTCTTTTTCCCTACCTTAGCCCTTAGGATCACCTACACATATTAAGCTCAACTAACATATTGAGGCTGCTTATGCTCTGAAGAGAAGATATTTTATTCTTACAAATCACAACAAGATATAACTATTTTCTTCTTTTCGTTTCCTAACATCCACCTATGGTGAGTACTGAACATTTAATACACACACATTATTATGAGCAGTACACCTTGTATAACCATCTATGATAACCCTATCAGCTAGGCCTTTAAAACAATGTGGTAGATTTTTAAAAAATGACAACATATCACCCTATCATGAGTCCTTCTTCACTTGTTTTTGCTTCCTTAATCATTCATCACTCAGTTCTGTAAAAAAATATTTTTAAATTGCCCTTATTTGCAAATTTCCTGCTGGATCAGTATAAAAATCAAGTACTACCAATTTACAATTTATACCCATGAAAACTAAATGAGATTTCCCATTTTCATGGGCTTGCTATCTGCTGACTTTTTATACATTGTAGGCCTGGGTATCTTGTTATATCTACATCCTTATGGGGGACTAAGAAGGAAATGGTGACAGCCTAGCTATAGTGCATTTTCTTTCTACTCCAAAGATAATCCATTTATATGCACCATATATCATGTTTTCTAGTATGTCTTTCAGATGTGCAAACCCATGTAACAGATTGATTTCTATCATGTACAAGGATAAATTCCAATATACACACACACGTCTTCTTTTACTATCCCCAAATCCTCTAACTGTATTCTAAAACCTACATTTGAAGTTATCAGCATTATCCTGAGGGGCCTGATTTCTAAAAGTCCCATTTCCAAATGCAGCACACTCGTCACGGTCTACTAAAAGGAAATATTTACTCTCTTCCCATTTTAATCCATGAGTATCTACTACTAAACAAGTAGCTCGTACACCAACATAAATTCCTACATTATCACAAATGGAGGCCTTTCCTATAGACACTTTCAACTCAGGAGCTCATTTTTTCTTAACTTTACTAATGGGACTCGTTCTCTTAAATTCCCAACCCGCCTATATTAACACATTTAATCTGTGACCCTCAGCTGTATGTGTTGTTAGATTAACATAAAAAAAACATTGAATGTGTCCACCTTGCTATGGGTAAGGGTTAGATATGGGCGAATCGATTCGAACAAAGTGGAATTCGTTTAGAATTTCAGGAAAACTTCAATTCTGAATAAAGTCAAAGTTTGGGGTGACTCGCGGGGAACGAAGCGTGTTTTTAATTGATAAAATGGTTTGCAAGCACATGGCGTTACAGGGGCAAAAAAACTTGTAAAAAGAAGAAAGGAATACCCTAAATGATTTTTTTCCCGAGTTAACCCAAATTCAGAGACCGGGGGGAATTCTGTGACGTCCCCGGGCACTATAAAAGTCCCAAAACAGACGTGGCATTTTTCACACTGACTTCTTTGCCATGTTGTAGCTGCGGGCGGGCTCCAGTAGCTGATTCCCCCCAAAAGAAAAATTTTTAAATACAGCGTTTTTTTGGGGGTTTTTGTCCGCTTTTCTCGGGAAAATGTTTCTTTACGTTCAAATTTTTGATTTTGTGGGGAAATTGGAATTAAAAATTTTGGGGGGGTTTTTTTTTGTCCAATTCAGCTGCATATACTTTTAAATCCCAAACCTGCTCGTTCGGGGATCCTTTTGAATACCCAAAGGGTTACCCTTAACCCCTGTTTTTGCTTTTTTGTATTCATTTAAAAGCTTTTAAATTTTTGGCAGCTCTTTTCTTTTCCCGGCAATAACACCCAAAGGGGAAAAATTTAAAAAAAAACCAAAAAAAAAAAAAAAAAAAAAAAAAAAAAAAAATTTTGGGGGCTGTTGTTTTTCATAAAAGAAAAAATTTTTTTCAACCCCAAAAGGGAAAAAATTTTTGCCTGTACATAATTCATATCTTAAGGTCATTAAGCGTTTTTTTTGCTTTTTAGTCAGAAAAAATACACGTCTTTTTTAACACGCCACAAAGCTTTTTAATTTTTGGAAGCTCATTTTTTTTTGCACAATTTAATCCAAGGGTTAATCAACCTTTTTTCTCCCGTTGTATTCAGAAAAATTTACACGTTTTTTTAAAAAGCCACATAGCGGGAAAAATTTTTGGTAACCCCATTTCTTTTCCCAAAAAATTTATACCCAAGGGTTTAAAATTTAAGGTGTTTCTGTTTTTTAAGTCATTTAAAATAAATGGTTTTTAAAACGCCAAAAAAAAATTTTTTAATGTAGCAAAATTTTTATATTTAAGGGGTTTTTTTAAGGACTGTTTGTCCCTTTTAAATATTAAATAAAATACAAAAGTTTTTTTAAAAACGGCAGATAAAAACTTTTTTCCGGGCCTTTTGTTGAGCGAAATTTACAGTATACCCAAAAGGGTTACCCAAAAGTTTTTTAGTGGGTTCTTTTTAAATCAAATACAGGGGGGTTTTATAAAATACAAGATATCTTCATTAAACAGATCTTTTACTTTTTTTAAACAAACGTATTTCGGGACAGAGGAGGTGGCAGGCTTTCCCCAAACCCGGAGTGGCATGGCACAAACTTTTTCGTGGGGGCAAGGTCAAAGAAAGAGAAAAGGGGAGCCCGCGGGTGTGACGGTGAGGCCAAAACCCCGGGTTGTAAATTTTGGGGGCCGGGGGTTTTTATCAGCAACCCAAGGGTTCTTGTTTGGGTTGGGGGGGAAAGGTTTTTTTAACCCTTAAACCCCAGATGACATTGACAATCCTAGCCACATTTCGGGGGTTCATCAGTTTACAACTTTTTAGTTGGCATGGCCCGGGAAAACAGGTAAAGCCCCCCTTCACCTGTCCTAAACCCCCGCCTCTATCCCGTTCAGGTCCCTCAGCCAGGGGAACTATTTATGTGGTCTGGGCTCAGTCCCACTTTTACACGGGGAAACGAACAATTTGGGGACATCAGCATTTATTTGGGCAACAAAAAGGGGGGGTGGGGGACACCCCCGATTCTTGCATTTATTGATGTGGGAGAGTGGAAATGGGGGGTTTTTTGGGTTTAAGGGGCAGCCTTGAAATTCCAAGGAACTTTGATGAGGACACCCTGAGACAAACACTAAAAAGGATAAACGTGGTGGTTTGAACCCCATTTTCGCTTTTTACCCCAGTTTGTTTAAAAGCACCGAAGGAAACTTGAACTGAAAGAGACCAAAAACAAAAGGGGGAATGCTTGGGTTGTTTTATTTTGCATTCTGTCCCAATTTTTTGTTTTGAATTCAGTAAAAAACTGGAATGGTACCAGAACAAAAAAGAAGCAAAAAAAAAATGCTGCAAAACCCGGTTTTTGTATGAATATCTTCAGTATGAAGAAATTTTTAAACGTAAGTCCCTTTTAGAGGCCCTCCCCAAGTTACCGGTGGAAAAAAATTACAACCACCAATTTCAAGTGGGTTTTAAAAAAGCAGGTTTTATAAACATTCATTTTGTTTATGGGAAGGTTTAAAAAAAAGGGGTAAAGGAAAAATTTGTGAACATTATCCAAGGGGTCCCCGAATTTTTAAAGCGGGGGAAAAAAACCTTTTGCTGCATTTGTAAAGGGGAAAAAAGGCCCCCCACCCAAACCGCCTCAAAACTATAAAATAAATTTAAAATAATAATAAATTTTTAGAGCCCCAAAAGAAAGAGTTTTTCCTTTACCTCATCCCGTCTATCCGTGTACCGTACCTCTTGGCCCCCCGTCCCTTTTACCCCGAACCTTGCCAGCGTCCTGCCTTATGCTTTTCCCCGACTTTCCCCGTTTGCCCCTTTTTTTGAATTGCACCCCTTTCCTTTCACCTTGGCTGCCCCCGCCGCAGGGAAGTCCCTCCCACTTTTCGTGGGGTTTTTTGGGAAAAATGGGGGGCCTACTTTTGAAAACCCCTCCCGGGGTGGGCTGCTAAAACCGCTTTGGGGGGTCCTTTTGGTGCCACTACCCGTGTGGTTACAAGGCTGCAGTGAATCCAAGTTTCCTGGCCAGTTTTTTTTGAATGGTGCAGAGTCTACCACTTGAAAAGGGGGGGAAGCAGTCCACCCAAATTGGACAGGGGGACGGTCAGCTTCTGCACTTTGGGGGTGGGTAATGCATAATGCCCGTCCCCTTGGGGAAATGTCTCGGGGAAAAAACGCTTGGGACCTTTTAAAAGCCGAGGACAGGGGTTTTTTGGGCCGTAATGATGTAATAGACAGGGGGTTGTCTTTTGCAGAGGTGGGGAAAACCTTGACTACCTGAAAAAAGGGGGGCGTGCCATTGAGTGCTGCAGCTGTTTTGGGGCAGGATGGGCCCCCCAAAACTGAAACAAGTAAAGGTGACACTGCATGATGTTTATGCAGGGCCGGGTCCCCCGCCCACCCATTCTACAAAAGTTATGTTCAAACCCCCCTCTGGGGGTCTCGTCAAAAACTGACAAGCGTGAGTAAAGGGGATTTTTTTCCCCCCAAAGCTCCGCACTGACCGACTGTTATCGCCCCCTGACCCGGTGAGCCCCTGTGCCACTACTTTCTGGAACCCGCAAAAATGGGTTATCTAAATTGTTTGGGCCCTTTGGGTCCCACCTGCACTGCTGCCACCCTGCGAAAATGCAGGCCACCTACCGACTTAAAAGGGCTGCGCCCCTGCCCGAACGCAAGCTGCTGCTCTATTTCCCAATGATAATGGGTGAACCCCCTTTTAAAACGTTAGTTTGGGCAACCCATAGCATCAATGGCTTTCAAAACCCCCCAGTTTGCTGATGACACCCAACTTTTCATCTCCCGGGCCCCGGGCATTAAATCTCTACTGTCCAAGATCCCAATTGCCTGTCGTCCCAAAACCTCCTTCTTTCCCCCCTTCTCCTAAAAATTAATTAGAGAAAACTGAAATTTTTCCAGGAGGGACTATGGGTAGGAGGGGAAAGGGGGAAAACCCCGTAGGGGCCACTTCATCACAGGGAGAAAAAAGGGGGCACAAGGGGCATGGGAAATGGGGGTGAATTTTTTCCCTTTGGGGGCACTTTATGCCCTTTTTTTAAACTAAAGGGACCTTTCCTTGTCCCCGCCTTTCTTGGGTTCAACCCCGGGTCCCCAAATGCGATCGGGTACATTTGATTAGTGTTTGCCTGTTTACCACCGTCCCCCTCCAAATGGGGTTTGGGGCGGTTTGTACAAAGCATACCACTCACAAACAAACCCCCATTGTAACTCTCCTTTATCCTTTTTTCCCCCTTCGTAAAAAGCAGTGGTTCTTCCCCCCTCTTTTCTGCTCACTGTCCTCAAAATTTTTTCCCACTCTATTGTGGCGCAGAGGCCAAAAGCACATAGTTAGTTTTTCTGGCTGTGGGAAAGGGGAACGGGACAAAAGGGGGGTTTTAGGACAGGTAGAGCCCCCTCACCTGCTCCCGGGGGCCCGCCCCAATAGGGGGGTTTTACTTTCCCGGGAAAAGAAAATGCAAGCTCACCACTCCGGACCGCAAAGTGTAAATGATGAGAAATCCAAACTCACCGCGGGTTCCCCCCGCCCCGGAAAACCTGGCCTCCAGTCACGGCTCTATGAAAACCCCATCAAAACAATGATGATGGATCCAGCGGAAGGTAGAAACAAAGCCTTATTTTATTTACACATGTGCATGAGGTTACAGTGAGGGTGCAGACAATCGACGCGTTTCGGGCGCAAACGGGTGCCCTTGTTCACGATATACACTAACAAACGAGGGATTCTCCACAGGAGCTATAACAGAAAAAGAAAAAGTAGATCTAACAGTTATAAACCCTAAAGTACCCATTTTTTATGGGGTCCCCAAAACACACAAAATGGACTTTCCACCTAAGTTAGTCTCCAGTAGGGATAGTAAATGTGCCAAATTAAACAAATGGGTAGATAAATTACTGCAACCTATTTTACAAAAAATTACAGGACTATTTAAAGGACAGCTCTATGGTTTTGAGAATTTTTTTTGATTTTACATGGTCTTCTAGCTATCATTGGCTTAGCTTGGATGTAACAAGCTGGTATTCAAGCATACCTCAAATCCTGATTAGATCAGCGATAGAATATCATTTGCAAAAATATAGTTCTTACAGTACGGATTTAAAATTATTTTTATTGGATTGTATTGACTTTTTGCTTTACAGCAATTTTTTCAAACTTGAGAAAACCTATTATCTGCAATTAATAGGTGTACTCATGGGGGCCCCGGCCTCACCATCATTGGCCAATCTCTTTATGGCGTGGTGGGAGCACGAATGTATCTATAACATTAACAACTGTTACTCTGAGTCTGTAGTCTGGTATGGGCGCTACATAGATGACATCCTCATAGTTTGGGGGGGTGATGTCACGTCCATACCAGATTTTGTAGCCCATCTCAATGATAATATGTTTAATTTAAAATTTACGCATTCGGTGGAAAGACATAGCATTTCCCTTTCGGATATATCATTGATAGGAAATGAAAAAGTAGGGAAAGTGTACACCACATCATATAGAAAACCAACAAGTGGAAATACTATTTTGAGGGCAAATAGTTGTCACCTAAGACACAATATCAATGCTACACCTATAGGGGAATACTATAGGGCTCGAAGAGCATGTACACAGGAAACAGACTATAATAAAGAAATTGAAATTATTGACAAAAGACTTAAAAAAAGAGGTTATACTAAAAAACATTTACAAATAGCTAAAAAGAAAACGCAAAACAAGACACAAATGGATTTACTCAAGCCAACGTCAACTAGGGGTTGTGTGTGACAAACCCACCGACCTTGGGCGGGGTGTTGTCAATATCTAGAAATTGTAACCGGTCGGGTCGACATGAAGGGAGATGAAAACGGATGCGGGGCCTGCAGGGTACCCGTTGACGCCCCCCAACTGTGCTGCATCTGTGGGGGTCGGAAACCACTTCTGTGTTCTTTGAGGTATCGAGGATCTTAGCCCTCACTTGTTTCTTTCCAGCGGCGCTGACGTTACCTTGTCGGGCTGCTTTCCCCCCTTTTCTTTTTTTGGTCATTTTTCCCCCCGAAAGTGCCCGGGGAAATTTGAAGAGTAAAGGGATTCTAAAGCGCGTCATCTATGCGTTCATACTAAAACACAGCTTTGATGAAGACCAAACCAAGCTCCTTTTTTAAGCATGGGACAATGTTCACAGCCCTACAGGCTCTGTGCAGCCTGAAAAACTGTTTTTTAAACGGATTCATCCCGAAGTAATTCAGAATGAAACGGATTTTGTTTGAAAATTCAGCGAAGTCGGCATACCGAATTTTTGAGAAATTCGCCCATCTCTAGTAAGGGTACACCAGTGATGTTCCATCATTAGTCCAGATTTTAAATTAGAAGTTGTACTTTCTAGGGGGTAACAAGACATATTAGAAAGTTCCTCCCAGGTTGATGGAATTGCTAGTTAAGGCATTGTCCTAGCACTTGCTGGGGTGTGTACATTCTCCAAGAGAAGGAGTAATTCTCTTGGTGGTGTGGACCCAGTAGTTCTTTGCCTCTAGTTCCACCAAGGTCTCAGTTGTCAGCAGAACTTGGAAGGGACCATCATAGTGATAGGCTCAAGGCTCCTTCTCACGTGTCTTTTAAGGACCACCCAATCACTCAGTCCAAGGTTGTGGCTAGTGGTCACTGCTCAGATCTGGCATGGAATCAAAAACTTGTTTATGTACTGCTTTAAGGTGTTTCTGCCAGGTCTGTAAATATCCTGTCATACTGCTATTCTGTATCACTAGAACCTGTGGGAAATATGGCCCTGTCTTGGAGGAGTACCAACTAAGATCTCATAGGGGACAGTTTAATTTTCCTTAAGGTGTACAACAGACTGAAAACAAAGCTAATGGCAAATACTCTGACCATGACTTCCCTGTTTCTTTCATTTAACTGTTCTATTTTTCCATTTCTTTGAAGATGGTAGAGAACGTGAAAGGCCTGTTCTATACCTAAGGCACCTGTCTCTCTTTCATGACTTCTTTTGTGAAGTGTGTTCCTCTATCACTCTCTATTGCTTCTGGTGGCCCAAATCAACACCTTAATCAACTTTTTTGCACTTTTCTGTTGTTTTCTGTATTGGGAAGGCTTCAGGCCAACCAGGAAAGAGATCTACGCCAACAAGGACAATTTGGGACTCCCTTTGGGAAAGGATACAGCGGGGTCGAGGCCCTGTGTTCCTGGGGGACCTTTCCTACTTTTCCTATTTGTGTTTTGCACATGTCATAAGCTTGAATTTTTTGGCTGCGGCCGTACTGAAGCAAAAAGCAACCTACTTGTTTATTTGAAAACACATAGCCATAGTGGTCTTAGACTGGTGGGTCAGTCCATAGGCTGTTTAGGCCATAATTTGGAAAAGGACCCAGGGGAGGCAGAGCTTATTGTCCACACTCCACATGCCACCCTTATTTAATTGAGCTCCCTGTTTCTCCCACTCCCCTTTTTTGACCTTCTGACCTTGGGATTGAAGGGTCTTAAGGACATCAGGGGTAACAGGGCCTATGGTGGACACGGCCTGTACATTCACAAGATCTTTAACCCTAGGCTTTGTCGCAGCTAGGTTTGCCACTTTGTCTGCTTTATTTTTCCTTGCTTCGGGGCTATCAGATTCTGTTTGTGCCCTGACCTTAATTATTCCAAGCTCTGTAGGCAATAACAGGGCTTCATAAGGTCTCTGACACTTTCTGCATTCTTGATGGGTTTCTATTTGTTGTTAAGAATGCCCAGGTTTTCCATATGGGACCATAATCATGGGCTATTCCAAATGTATGCCATGAGTCTGTGTATATGTTTGCAGTCTTAACCTCGGCCACTGTCCATGCCTCAACTCCCCTCATGAAAATGAGGCGGAAGGGGGTTTAAATTTTTTAATTACCTTATTTGCTGACCACCGAATACAGTATGAACCCTCCCCTTTCCCCAGACCGGGATCCTTTTCAAAAAAAACTCAAAAGTCGGGGATATGATTGGAAGCCTTCACGGGGTAAATCCTTTTTTTTTCTTGTGCCATTAGGATCATCAAGCTATTTTTCCTTTCCCAAACTACTTTTCCCCTTTTAGGTCTTGGGTTCTACACCAAGTCAAGGAACTTTTTGGGGGACATATAACCCTTGCGCGTAGCTAAGAGGCCATAGAGATATGCATAGTTGCACCGAGAATATCATGTGATCATACAGGTTGTATTTTTATGGGAAAATCCAATACAACTTCTGAGCTTTATGTATAACCATTTTATACAGGCTACCATATACAAAAGGGTTCCTCTTGCAGGGATCAAAACAACTGGCAATAGCTACTGATCCTTGCTGTTTACCATGTGACGTAAAGGGACGTCGTGGCATGACCACTATCTCAGTGCAGTACAGTGAGAACACTTGTCAAGTCAGGTTCCCCAGGACGGGTGAAGGAAATGAACAATTTCAGATTTGGAATTTTTTAAGTCCCCTTTTCTATCACTAAAAATGGCTGTATAGCCAAACACCAACAAAAGATGCATAAGCAGACAACTATCAACTAAAATTTTACATTAAATACAAACCCAGGGAAAACCGATTGCGCTAGATTCCCAAAGTCAGGTCCGGGAGATTTTTATTCGGTCTCTTCAGATCTCTGGCACCAGCGACAACATGCCTAGAAATAATCTTGTCTTTTCAGGGTTTTACACCCCCTTAAACCTAAAAAAAACAAAAAAAAAACCCAGATATTTAAGCTCTTTATATTTCTGCTGTCACTGGCCAGATTTTCTTCATGTATAATACGCCTAAGTCATGTTATTTTCCCCTGTTACAGCACGAGGGCAGAACTGCTGTAACAAACTCTAAAACTAAATTTAACATATTTCATACACCTACGGAAAAATACATAAAAAAGGAACCAAGAACCCTTTCTCTGCGAACCTGCTATCCCCAAAAAATTCAGGGAAAAACCCCTTTTAAATTTTAAAAAGATAAAACTAAATAGGAACAAAATTCGGAAAGATATTTTAACTTCAGGGAAAAAAATCAAAAAGTGTCCCCAAAAAACTGACCAATCACAAACTGGAGCCCGTTCCTGGGAAGATTTACAACCCTTGCTCTTCCCCCTGCCCACCCACTCCCCCTTCTGGCACCGTACCTCCTGCTTAATCATTATTTGTAAAAACAACCCGCGCACACATCATGTAGGACTAGATGGCTTTCATAAAACAGACGGACAAAAAAGATTTACAAAAATAACAAAAAAAACCAAGGGTCCTTTACACATTCCCCCATATACAACAAAAAAAAAACTTCAAAAAACAAAATGAAAAAAAAATAAAATAAAAAAACAAATATCAATGCCAAAAAAATGCAAACAAGGGAAGATCAAAATCAAAAAATCCCCCAACTTTATCTTTTACTTCAAAACAATATAAAAAAAATGTAAAAAAATTTACTCTTTCATTCAACTACTACACTGAATTTTTTTACCACTCATCATACCTTCACCAAAACTTATATAACAGGTGACAACTAAAACCTTTCACTTATATGAAGACTTTCTATAATTTTTTCTACTTTCAAACATCCAACTTTCAAGATTACAATTTTCAAACTGTTTCTAACTTCCTGCTCTTTTCACACAATGGCTATTACAGTAAAAACTCAACCCTTTTGTGATACTGTACCGCAGTCCAATGAGAACACAACTCATTGCCAATATATTTTACCCCTCACTATGCCCCCCGGTACAAAGCACTTTTCACCCTAAGAGCTAAATACTATATTTTATGGTGTCGTCCCCAAACCACCTTTAGCATCCTACCTCACAGACCAAAGGGCCATTCATTCTGGGACCAAACAATAAACAAAAACAACCCCCAAAAAAATCACTGTTTTCTACAATAGCCATTATATTCATATAAAGACATATACATCAATATACCCAAAACAGAACACGTGGTGTCAATACGTCTAACCTACCCAAAATCCCCCCTTTTCCCCCCCAGGCCTTTTTTTCCCCCTAAGAACTGCTTTAACCCCCCTTTTCAGCCACAAAAGGGACCCACAAACACGTATACATATATACATAATATAAACCAACCACATCAAATTGTCTCTCTTTTACAAAGTTCTTGAATCAGAGGTCTATGTACTTTGAGACCCGGGCGGGGGGCAATACTTTAAGAGACAGAAATAATAACAGATATAAAATACATTCTTACCTTTTGATTTAGCACTGCTTTTTCTTCTTTCAAGTATTGATCGTCCCTTTGGTTGCCAAAACCCAAAACTGTTTTTCGAGCCGCACGTGCTCCCAAATATTGCCCAAAATTTAAAAAAGCTTTTCAAAATTTTTGATCGGGTTTAAAATTTTAAAAACCCGGGTTTAAATTTAAAAAAAATTGGTTTTTTCAATGCAAGAATGTGAACCCACTGCAAACGCATATGCCTATACAATGTCAACTTTTTTCTCCCCCCTCCAAATGGGTTTCCAAACCCCTTTTTTAAAAAGGCCCAACCCCCCCCTATTTCTGCAAGAAAAACATTTACCAATCAATTTAAAACATAGCTATCCTTATACCCCGGGTTTTTAAATTTTTAAATTTTCCTATGGAGCCCCCCTCCTTACTCAAAAAAACCCAAAGAAACTTTTTTCCCCTTTAAAGTCTATACCCCAGGGCCAAAGCCCCATTGACTTTCCAAAGACAAAATTTTTTCCCCTTGGGAGAGGACAAAAAAAACTCTGATAAAAAGCACACAAAATATATACAAAATCATATAAATATAAAACTATAAATATTACCCTCACATGTGCAAGTGAATAGTCACATTGACAAGGATACTGTTCGTAATCTCTTTGAGAAAATCCAAAAGTGATGCCTAACATAAGGTAAGAGAATCTTCAAAACAGCTAGATAAACATAACATAACATAAAAACCTTAAAGGGATTGTCTTCTGATAAAAGTGTGTCATAAGGAAATTCCTGTAAAATAGTTTAAATAGTTCAATCCAGAAAGAAGAAAAAAGACATGGACTGCAGATCCACTTAATATATGTTGGTCTATTGCTTCCCAGAAACAATATTTTCAAAAACAAACATGAAGTTCTTAGTAAAAAAAAAAGCTTTTGATAAAAATGGAATAACCCCAGTTTACCACCATGCGACCCCTTTTAAAAAGTGGGCCCCCTACAGAGTAGCACCACATGGGGGCCAACTCCAAGGCCGCAGAAACATTTAGAAATTTGGAAAAACCCAGGGGGTACAAAAACACCACTTTTTTGCGAGACCCCCCCTTGGCTCTTATCAAAAACCCCCACGGGCCCCCCAACAAGCAAAATGATTGCCACAGAGCACAAAAAAAAAAATAAAGACGCTAAATCCTTCCAGGGCTCCCGGGAAGCAGACTGAAAATGGGGTAGTGACAAGGTTAACTTTAGGGGGGTATGGGGGGGGAACTAAATTCCCCCCCACTTTTTTTTTGCGGGGGGGAGGGCCCCCCCCCACTTTTTAGCCTTTTTAAATAAAAAAAAATCCAAAATGAAAAAAGGGAAAAAGGTAACTGGGGAGAGTAGGGCACAGAGGGGGAAGAATAAACCCTTTGCCTCCTATATTCCTGTGAAATCGGGGAAGACAGAATAAGTAGCAGCCTCAAGGCCCAGTGCAAATTTTGAGAGCCCCCCGGCTAAATTTTTTAAGCAGACCCGCGGGGGTGCTTCACCTATTAAACGCTGCTCACAGTCCAGCACATTCCCGTAAACTGGGCTGTATCTTTCCCCCCATTTAAAAACCAAATTCCCCTATGCCCCAGCCCTCATCATTTAAGACAGGTTTAAAGGGGGGGACAAAGGTGTTGTGTGGCAAAGTGAGTAGGTATGTACCCTTAAAATGTTTAGCTTTTGAAAATACGACAGACAAGTTTCCCGGCCAAAAACCTTCTTTTCCCCCACTTACCGGGGGCCAGGGAAAAATGAAACTGAAAGGGGCCGGCCCAACAGCATTTCCCAAATTTCAGAATGGACGACACGTACTTCCCAAAAAAACCCCGGCATATAGCACATAAAACAGTTAAAGGGCCCCCCCCATAACCCCTGTGTGAAAAGAACTTTAAAGGGGCCCTTCCCTGCAGAAAAAAATAAATCTTTATTTTGGGATGCATTTAGGTTTTTTGTATCTGCCTCAAACCGGCGTCCAATCCAACAGGAAACTGACTTGCATAAAAACCCTGTGAAAATCAGTGTCGTTGTTTTTGATGACACTGATTTTTCTTGAGAATTTTTTTTTTTTTTTTTGGCCTTACTGTCCCCCCCTACAAAGGATTCTTCGACATTTTTTCCCCACGAAAGCAATAAAAGGGAAAAAGACAGAAATCTTCCTCGCCCCATCTGGGGTTCCTTTTGCAGGAATTTCTGGGGGAAAGGGGTGTTAAACAAATCTCTGGGTACAGTGGGTTTAAAGTATAATCTCTTTGGGGACAGTGGGTAATTTTTGTAATGTCTTGGGGGACAGTGATTAATTTTAAACCCCAGGGGGAAGCTGTGTAATGTTTAAACTCGGGTACAGTGAAATAATGTTAAAAATCTGGGAGGGGGTGTAAACAAAACTCTGGGGTACAAATTTTAATATAAAAACTCTGGGGGTGATTTTTGATGTAATCTTGGAGATCATTGAGTAAAGTAATCTCCCGGGGGAGGGATGATTGTAAACTTTTGGAGTAAAAATGAGTAATGTAAAAACTCTGGGGTACAGTTAGTAAAGGGAATTAATTTTCCCAGGGGTTTAGTGTGTAATATAATACATTTTTTTTTGGGTACAGTGAATTATATTATTTCTTTAGGACAATGTCAATTAAATTTTTAAAGGGGCAATAGTAATTAATTTTGTGGGTACAAAGGGAATATAATTAATTTCTTTTGGGTAGTGGGATGCATTTATGGTGTATGGAAAGCAATTTAAAAAATTTTGGGGTACAGTATGTGACAAAATGATCTCTAGAGGTACAGTTTAGATTTTCCCCCATTCTTTTTTGTGTATTTAAAAAAATTTTAAAGGAGCAATGATGGGGGGATGGAGGGTTTTTGCGAAATTTGCTGCATTGCGCAACATTTTTTATTTCCCCCTACAGGGGGAAAATTGTCCGGGGGTAATTTTTGCCCTTTATTCCAGGGGGGCTTTTTAATCCCCCGTCCGGGTCAAACTTCAGTAATTGGGGGAGCCCCCCTTTTAAAAACCCTTTTGGATTGCACCAAAAGTGGTTTTCCATAAGGCCTCGGCCTGTAAAACCCACTTGGGAGCTCACAGCACACCCCAGACCCCCCTAGCTGGTTTTGGGGGACCAAATTCACTGCAAGGGGGGGAGGGGGGAGAAAGGGGAAAGGGGGGGGAAGTGAAAGGGAAGGCGAGGAAAAGGGAGGGATATAAATAAGGGGGTAAGGGGGAAAATTTGGGCCCCACCACTTTTTTTAACCCAAAACTACACCTCTGGGTGGGGACCCTTTTTAAAAACTAGTCCAAATTTAAAAAACCTGGGCCAAATGGGGGAGTGGGCTGTAACTAGAAACCACAAGGGTAACCCCAGAAGGGGAAAAAACCCCCAGTTGGCGGGTAAACAAATTTTTGCTCAGAAAAGAATCAACTTTCAACTCTGAACAGCACTGAGGGGCCAAATTGGGGGCCCCTTTTCCAGTCCCTAGATACCCCTGGCCCAAGCAGAAAGATATGGGATGTGCCCGTTGATGTGATCGTTACCCTTGCCATTCCCTCCCCATTTACAGATCATGCTGAGTAAATAGCACAAAGGTCTAACATGACACTTAGTGTCTCCACCTCAAATAAGCTACTTATTGAGTTGTGGACACTCATCATCGGGTTTCGCAAGCATTTTTCACAATGGGGGATCATCAGGTGTAAGCAAAAAAAAGGAGTCCATTTCTTTCCCTTTTCTGTGACTTTTTTCAGTTTCCTGTATCCTTTTTGAAATCTGCCTAAAACACTCTGTGGGACAAGGGGAGGCAACTATGATATCATAAGTTTTTTTGTAGCCCCAAAAAGAATTGTAGTTGTAAGTATTTGGTATTATGTATTGTTAATAACCATTCCTTGTTGATTGGAATGGAATTGTACCTTATTCTGGGAAAACACACAAGATCTTTTGACAGTTCATTACCCCGCTTGTTTGTATCTCGGGCTGCATCTGCTAACTTCCATTTTATTGCTTTTATGGCCGGTAATAAAAAGTGTCATAATACTTGTGGGAAAGGCCAAACCATATCAGCTCAGATGTGCCCTTGACATGTCCACTACCATAAAAGACTGGGCCCCAAAAAATCGGGTTCATTTTCTGTCCCACGGAGGAACAGCCGGGGAAAGCCATCTAGTGGGGACAGTAACAACACCCCATTAAAAATCAAGGTACCCCCTCATATCTCACCATGATTAATCTAATTAACCTAATTACTGATGGGAGGGGGGGAAAACCCGAGATGTAGTTGGGGCCCCTTAAAACACATGGCCCCCTCTCACCCTTTGTACAATTTTGGGGGTTAATTCTGATTGAAATGTTCCACTTCTTTTTATCCATAAACCCCCGGGTTTGAAACTGAACATTGTAAGTGTAAGGGCTTTCAAGTTTTCCCCTTTTTTTTTATAACTGTTTGCCCATATTCATATCCTTGTTATTGTATTTTTAATGCAAACACTGTATCCCCTATTTTTAAAATTTTCAAAAAAAAATTGTTCTTGTCGCGTCCGGACCATTACCTTTAAGAAGGTTTTTTTCACCCTGTGCTGCTAGACAGTCGGTAAGCCCAAGTTTTTTTAAAGTATCTTTTTGGGATCAAAGTCCTTACCTGATTTCTTTTTCTTTGGACTATTGAGGAAGGTGGTGGAAGCTGACATTTTTGGGGTGCTGGAACTGTCTTGGGGTTTTATTTATGCTTGATTTACCACATGAGTGAGAGGTCCCAAAGTGGAAATGAATAACTCCATTACAGTGGCCCCCGTGATATGCTGGGATGTGTACTGATACCTCTGTACACTCAAAGGTCAGGGGGCAAATTTTTTATTTTTAATCCGCTTTTTTTTTAAACCAAAAGCCAAATATACCTAACTTTTTGTAAGTACTGTATGTCACTCTAACAATCCATCTATAATTGTTAGCTGTGAAATTTATAAATTTTCCTGCAGTGTAATAGATAAAGGAAAACTGTTTTAACTCTTTCTTGACATTGGACTACACATACATATTGTGCGGGAAGGTATTCCTGAAAATAGATGTATGGGTATGTCCAGAAGATCACACAAGCAGAACCTGCACAATCGGAGCAAAGGACAACAGTATTTTACAGCGGGCCCAACTGCTTCCAATTAACCCCCTTTGATCCCCAGTTAAATCACAATTTCAAGCCACGGGGAAATTTTGTGAAAAACATAGGGTTAAAAAAAATTTTTTTAATGCTGTTTTTATACCCAAAGGGGGACGTACAAGAAGGGGTTATTTAGGGGGTATATAACATTTAGGCCCCTCAAAAATTTCGTCAAAACTGGGAAAAATCCCTAAAAAAAAATCTGTGTAGAAAATTTTCTTGAAAACGTGAAAAATTGCTACTACAAATTTTTAAGCCCCATACTGTCATAAAAAGTAAGACATTCTAAAAACTGAAGACATATAGTAGATGACAAATATAACATTAAACAGTGGTTTGAGCGATTATTATCGACAAAGTTTAAATCGCACGGGATTTACGTTGATGGATTTTTTTTGATCACGCATAATTTTGGTTAAAACTGTGCATAAATCTATTAATATCGCGCCATTTTTCGCCTTCCCTTCATTTTGGGGCCCGCAAATCGCTTACAGAAAAGCAGGGGAATGGGTGCGACGTCATGACGGGGTGTGTAGGTTGGGGGTGGAAAAATCACATGACCTGTTTTTACAAGAACAGCCCTTCATGTTCATGATCAGTGTGTGTCAGCGTCTCCTATAGCATAGGACGTGCGCTCTGTCCTCTGTCCAAACATCACAGCAAACAGCTCAGGCGAAGTTATTCTATTTTTTCACAGAGACAGCTCTACTATTAGCTGTGATCCTTAGAACTTAGTAGACAGAGATTGCAGATTTTAGGTAGTTTAGCCAGAGAATTTTAAAGGAGCATTTACCGCTGTAAAGTCACAGGAGGGAGTGGGGGGAGTGGCCATGCGGCAGCGAACACAGACAAGCTGTATAAAATACTGGAATATTGTACAGAGCCATAACTCTTGTTTTGACATTGCATTGCCTTATATTAGATACAGATCTTTTCTAGTAACTGCAGGTCTATTGTTTATGGTGCAAAACTCCACTTTTATTATCAGTATATCATTTCAGATAGGTGTTTTCTTTTTCATTTTGCCCCAGTCCAGCTTTGTTGATATAGCCACCTTGCAGTTTAAATTTGATTACAGCAATTTTTGTAGTCACCACATCGGTTTTATAGGTTCCAAAAAATACCTTTTATTATCCCGTATACATTTCGGATACTGTTTTTTTCACTTGGGCGCCAGGCCAGCGTGTTGATAGAGCCCACCTTGCAGTTTAAATTTGAATCCAGCAAGCTTTGTATCTCCACCGGTGTACTGATAGGGAGCCAAAATACCTTTTATTATCCGTATTTCATTTCAGCACAGTGTTTTTTTTTCACTTTGGTCAGTCAAGCTTTGTTGATAGAATCTACTTTGCAGTTATATTTGTATACAGCTTATTTGTAGTCACCACTGGGGTATTGATAGGTTCCAAATAATTACTTTTATTATCCCGTATACATTTCAGATACGTGTTTTTTTCACTTTGGCGCAGGCCAGCTGTGTTTAGATAGAGCCACTTGCAGTTAAATTTGAATTCACACTTTGTAGTCCACCACAGTGTACTGATAGGTGCCAAAAATACCTTTTATTATCCGTATACATTTCAGACAGGTGTTTTTTTTCACTTTTTGTCATCAAGCTTTGTTGATAGATCTACTTTGCAGTTAAAATTTGAATACAGTAATTTTTGTAGTCCACCACAGGTGAATTGATAGTGCCAAAAAAAGACCTTTATTATCCCATTAATTAACATTCAGATATGGTTTATTTTTCACTTTTGGTCAGTCAAGCTTGTTGATATATCCTACAATGCAGTTAAATTTATACGAGCAATTTTGTAGTCACAAACAGGTGAATTGATAGGTGCCCAAAAAATACCTTTATTATCACCGTATACATTTCAGATACGTGTTTTTTTCACTTTGGGCGCAGGCAAGCTTGTGGTTGATAGAGCCACCTTGCAGTTAAATTTGAAATCCACAACTTTAAGGCTCACCACAGGTGTACTGATAGTGTGCCAAAAATACCTTTTAATATCCTTATAACATTTCAGACAGGTGTTTTTTTCACTTTTGGTCAGTCCAAGCTTTGTTTGATAGATCTACTGCAGTTTAAAATTTGAAACAAGCAATTTTGTAGTCACCACATTGAATTTAAAGAGCCAAAAAATAACTTTTTCTTATCCCGTATAACATCAGATACGTGTTTTTTTCTCTTTGTGGCGCCAGCCAGCTTGTGATAGAGCCACCCTTGCAGTTAAATTTGAATCCAGCATCTTTGTAGCACCACAGGTGTACTGATAGGTGCCAAAAATACCTTTTATTATCCGTATACATTTCAAGACAGGTGTTTTTTTCACTTTGGTCAGTCCAAGCTTTGTTAATAGAGCTACTTTGCAGTTAAGATTTGAATACAGCAAATTTTGAGTACACCACAGTGAATTGATAGGTGCCAAAAAATACCTTTCATTATCCCGTATACATTTCAGATACGAGTTTTTTTTCACTTTGGCGCAGGCCCCAGCTGGCTGGTATGAGGTAGATTTAAGCCACCTTGCAGTTAAACAGTCATGAATCCAAGCGAAGACTTTGTAGTCACCACAGGGTTTCTGATAGTGCAAAAATACCTATTTATTATCCGTATACTTTTCAACAGGTGTGTTTTTCACTTTGGTCATTCAAGCTTTGTTGATAGATCTACTTTTCAGTTAAAATTGAATAAAGAAATTGTGTAGACACCACAGTTGAATTGATAGGTGCCAAAAAATACTTAATTATCCCGTATACATTTCAGATACCGTGTTTTTTTTTTCACTTGGCGCAGGCCAGCTTTGTTTGATATAGACACCTTGCGTTAAATTTGAATCCAGCAATTTTGTTTTGATTTGAGGGAATTTGAGAGATAGCTGTGATTTGCCATCTTTTAATAAGAGAACTTTCCAAAACTCTTCCATACCTTCTCAAATTTTTATCTTTCTTGACATGGAGCGAAATGCAGTGGTAAGCGAGCAAAAGAGGGGGGTAGAGACATGAGGTAAAGGAGGTACGAGAGAAGGTGCTCCTTCCTAGTGCTGGCGACCAACCACGCATGCCAGCGATCGTCAGTTGCAGGACCGTCATGCCTATCATCGCTGGGTCGGGCCCTGTTGAAATCTCAGTAACGAACACCTAGCGTTGCCAATCTGTTCTTCAGTGGTTAATGCATCCTTGCATTCCAGCAGTCTTACCCTCCACATCCTCCCAGTCACGGTCCACAAATGTCCGTCATCAGCATCATCAGTCATCCAGTCCAACATAAAGCAGCCCCAAATGTCAATTCGTGTAAACCACCACTGTGATAATCCCATTTACAGAAGATCTCTTTGATCGACAAAATGCGGTTGGGGTCGAAGTCATGTTAAACAGATCAGAGGCCAAAGAGGATATTTTTCCTCAGCTCTGACAGCCCCGATTACTGATGCCATCACAATAGGAGGAGAAGGAAGCCGTCATCGGCAAAAAAACCCGGCGTCGCAACGCCTTGGCAAGTCCCCTCTTGCTTGTAGCCCGCAGCTCCTGGATGCAGAATGTCAGGAACGACCAAGACACCTGTGTGGATGATGAACGACATTGGCCGGATCCAACGGTCCATTTCAGCAGAATTTGCTTGCGAGCTGTTTCAACACTGTGGACGAGAAGGAAGACGATGGGGAAATGTCCCAGTGGCGGCTCTCGCCACAAAAACGGGAGAGGGCGTTCCGCAGAAGTCCGCTGATATGATTCCGCCAGCCACGGTCCACGGAAATCACACTCCATCTTATAGCCGTCAAAAAGGTCCGGACCTCTCAAGCCTTGGGCTTCTTTGACC
Organism: Phyllomedusa bahiana; assembly: GCA_025379985.1. Classification (NCBI taxonomy): domain Eukaryota; kingdom Metazoa; phylum Chordata; class Amphibia; order Anura; family Hylidae; genus Phyllomedusa; species Phyllomedusa bahiana. Next base: position 17,956 of record JAODAL010004657.1, on the reverse strand, counting down.
AATCCTCTGATTCACCCAGCGATGTCATATGCCGCCTTTGCCGAAACGCATAAGTAGAGGGCAAAGAATCTTAGGTGTTTAAAACCACCACCACATGTCTATCCACATGCAAGCAATTCATGAGTTGAAATGGAGGTGCAACAACTTGCCAAAATTGCGCAGCCGACGCCGAGCCTCCAACAACTGTCACACCCCTCTGTCTCCGCCTCCTCCTTCTCCTCAGCCACCACCAGCGTTCCTCCAGCCTGCCCATAGTCTCCTCAGAGTCATGATCAGGGATCAGCCTCCCGCTTCAGCCTCCCCCGTCGCCCGAGTACCATCAGCACCACCAAGACCCATCCTACCCTTCTCCCTTCAGCCAGTTTGACGACCTGCATGCCGTACAGTGCCAGTCTAGCACCAGCCTTCTGTCTTTCCAGGTTGGGAGCAGAAGAAACACTTAACCCAAACCATCCCAAAGCCAAAAAGCCTTGAAATGTCGGCATGGCCCAGGCTTTTGCCTTGGAAATTTGCCTTTCCGTCTGGTGGACACAGATTGGTTCCGCCACGTCATGGGCCCTTGTCTGCCCCCAACAACCAAATGCCGAGCAGCATTTCTTTGCCAGAAAATCCGGTCCTCGCCCTGGCCCAGCCATGTGCATTTAAAATTTCAAGTGCGTTGTCTTCAATCGTGTCCGAAAAGTCCATCTGACCCACCACACACCGACGCCATGGACTAGTAAGCACGGCCAAGGCCGCTAATATCTCTGTGAAAGCTCACTAGGGTGACTGGGTGGATGTCTCCTGGGTGAACGGTGGCTCGCAGGCCGTGGCTCTCAGAGAAACCAGGGCCGTGTTGAAATTAATCTGTCTTGGAGACCGTCCCACACAAGGTCAGCTAGCTGTGGGCTGGCTTCTCCGCAACGAGACCGAGGCGCTGGCTGGGTGACAAAGAGCCTTGTGCCAGTCAAGGTGGTGTGCGATAACGGGTGAAATCTGCTGGCCGCCCTTAAGATCGTTAGGCTGTGAGCACATCCCTTAGCCTGCACATGATCATAACCTTGTCGTCGAGATATTTCTAAAGAGCTACCCGGTCTAGGACGGCCTGCTGAGGGAAGGCTCGAGTTCTTGAGTTCGCCCTTCCGCCGTTCGCTACCCTACTTCTCCATGCCTGGATGCGTTGCAGCATCAGCTCGGCCTCCCGTACAACACGTCTCATTGTTGACGGTTGGCAACTACCTGGTAATTCACCCTCCACATGCCCAGCGATTGTGGCAGCAGCGCAATGCCATTACGCAGTTACGAAGTGACACATGCCTTGATAAGCAGCAGTGGGCGGACCTCGGGGTGTTGAGCCACGAGAGTGGACGCAGGTGAAAGAGCTCTGCGCCCTCCTGGCCAGATTTTGAAGAAGCCACCAAAATGGTCAGTGCGGACGATGCCCTTCGTCAGCCATGAGCATTGTGTGATCTAATTCTGGAACGATCGTTGGACACTCTGAAACAAACAGTCCCGCCAGCCGACGGAGGAGGAGACGGACACAGATGCGGACACGGAAGCCTTTCTCTCCGTCGAATCCACAAGGCCCAACAGTTTTCTCAATGTTTTATCGGTCCTTCAATTAAGGCAGTGGTTCAGGTCCAGGGCTATGCAAGGTGAGCAACCTCAGCTCTCAGGGTGCATCATCTGAGGCAAGTCCAGGCTGTGTTGAAGCTGTGCCAGAGGAAGAGGATGGAGTAGGAGCAAGAGGAGGAGAAGTATTCCGTAGACACCGACGTTACCAGACACGTACAGCCTTGAAAGAGGTTGGCGCGAATTGAGGCGGAGGAGGAAGATGAGAGAAGAATCAGCTTGCTAGTGCTCCCTCGACCCAGAGGCTTGGAAATCAAGGCTCCATCTCCCACAAGAGTTGGCTTGGATGCCTCCATTTCCTCCAACATGATCCTCGCATTAAGGCCCATCAAATGAACAACAGTTTTACTTGGTGGCCACCCGCCTGGATCCCCGGTACTAACCAAAACTCAGCACTTTCCTTCCACCCACCCTATTAGAACTTATAATGCAGGAATTGGAGACCTTGCTGATTGATCAACTGGAGACACATCTGTTGCTTCTGCTTCACGTTCTCCAAATGTCACGGTGGGAACAACATCAGCGACGGTGACAGCAGTAAGTGCCAAGTAGCCGTAGCGGCAGCAGCAGGAAGGTGGCAGAAATGCCTAATGGGATTGAACCTCTGGCAATCTTTATTTAACCACCTCAACCAACGCATGCAATGCAGGGCACACATATAACACACAGATACCAGCTTAAGATCCATGAGCCAGCGACTATCGTGCGCTCAACACCGATGTTTTTGTATTGTTCCGGACCCAATAGACTTCTGGGTATCCAAAATGGACCAATGGCCCTAGCTCCCTCTCCACGCCATAGAGGTGTAGTCCTGCCCAGCAAGCCAGCGTCATATCTGAGCGGACCATCAAGCAAAGCTGGAGGAGTCATTACAGGACCAAACGCAATCTGGCTTCCACAGATAATGTGGATCGTTTGACTTTCATCAAGATGATCAGGCATGGATCTCTTGATGATGTTGTGGCCGCCAATTGCCAAGGTTCACCGATTAGTTTGCCGTTCTAACTTCACATTCCCCTTTAAACATAAATGGTCCTCTTGAAAAACTTTTTTTTTAAAATTATCATTTCTTAACCGGCAATTTTTATTCTCTTTTCCCAACAGTTAAATTTTGCTGGTTTTGCTGTGAGGAGATTTTAAAAGAGCAGCAAGGTTTTCATGACAAACAGCCGTATTCCATTAACTCACTTTTATCTTTAGAAGTTTTCGCATTGTCAATGGATTGAGGTCATGTTGACTGTGAGATACAGCTATAATTATGGGCCTTTGGGAACAGATATGTGGCTTCTAAGTGGCATTCTCCATCACAATTTTTAAATAGTGGCTGAGTAAGATCATTTTAATAATTTTTGTGTCATGTTGCTGTGAATAACAGCAATATTCATGGTCCTATTGGAACAGAAAATGTGGCTTTTAAGTGGCAAATGTCGCCCTCAACAATTTTTAATCAGTGTCTGAGAAGTCCTTTTATAATTTTTTTGGTCATGCTGTTTGAAATGCAGACAATACTACAGGTCCTATTCTAAAAATATTGTTTCTAACAGACAAGTTGTTCTTCACAATTGTCCAAAGTGCTCATGGTCATGTTTTGAATTTTTGGGGCATTTTGCTGTGACATGCAGCTAACTACGGTCCTAATTATTGAAAAAAAATGTTTTTCTAGACAGACATTTGTTCTTCACAATTGTCCAAAGTGGCTCATGGGGCAGGTGTTGAAGTTGTGGGGCATTTTGCTGTGCCATGCAGCTATACTACAGGTCCTTTTATAAAAAAAATGTTGTTTCAAACAGACATTTGTTCTTCACAATTGTCAAGATGGCCTCAAGGGTGATGGTGCTGTTCAAAACAGGAATAGGTAGGTACACTGTTAATGGACCACATATTGCAAAATGACTTGTTTTTGCAGGGCTTTTTAGTTCTTTTTTACATAGCTATCAATCCCTATATTTGAGACAAAACCCATTTAATACAATTTAAAAAAGAAGAAACAAAAGACATGGTGGGTTTCCATTCTATTTTAAAAATGTGTTTTCTAAATTAAACTACTAAAAAACTTGCATGTACAAAATAGCTGGTAAAAGAATTCCTCTGAATTGTACAAGGGAGGTACAGGAAAACTTGAGCAAAAAAGAAAAAGTAAGTGGCGCTCACCGGTATGCTGGACAGAGTAGGTCGCCCGTCGTCAGCTATGGACGTCCAGTTAGTTATGAATATGGTCCATTTACTGAGACTAAAAAGCGTAAACTTTTTCATATTGCAATGATTTTATTAGTCTTTTTACAAGTTTTCTAATAAAGAGAGTTTTCTTTTTGTCACTACGCCTCCGAGGAGAACTTCTATTTGAGTGCCCATGCTTATATCTTTCTTCACAGGAAAAATTTTACCAGATGTAGGTATTTCAGAGACATGGAGTATGGAGCATGGACAGAGAGCAAAGTACAGAGACAATTTCCTCCCCGCACGTTGAGTAAAATGAGAAAAAAAATGCCAAGAAAAAGGGCACCTGGGTGGAACAGGAGCATTAACCACCAGTATTTCAAAATGAAGCTCAAAATTTTGGTCCGCACTCATACGGAGGGGCAAGCGCTACCCAGGTCTTGACTGTGTACTGAGGAAGGCTGGGGTCTTACCTCACACTTCCGGTTCCGCACTCTGCTTCAGCACGACAATTTTCGTTGCTGCGTCATAAGGGCATTTTTAAACCGCTTAATAGATGACGGACGCAAGCCTGGTCTCTCACCGCACCCACTGTAACTCAGGCCCTGGCTGCTGAACCTGATTTTTTAATAGATGACAGACGACAGCCTGGTCTCTCACCGCACCCACTGTAAGTCTGGCAGCTGGACCTCTGTGTTAACAGATGGCTGGGCGGCAGCACTGGCTCTCACCGTTAGGGGCAATCAGGAGAGCTTCAAATTTCTCTAAAAAATCAATTTTGAAAAGGTGATTTCTGTGAGGTTAAGTAGTGTCAAAAAGGGCCCAGGGCTGGACACAAATTGCACAATTTGAGGCTTAACATTTCTGGGGCTGGCGTCACTATGGGGTCGCATCATTTGATCTCCAGGGGAGTCTGTCCCTAATCAATGAAGAATGATTTGGAGGAAAAATGAAACCATTGAATTGATTGGCTGAATCAGTCTCAGAAGCCAGGAGGACAAATGTCTTCTCAACTAAGAAGTGTTTTGGGGATGATTAGTGGATTTAGGGGATGATTGTATTACTTATGGGGTGTGCGGACAAATTAACACATCTACACGTGTAAAAAATACCTTTAAAAACTGCAGGGAGGGGTGTATGTTGTATGTTATCACACTTGGAAAAAAAAGCAAAATGGTAATAATGTTAAACTATAAATAAAACTTCCCTAAATAAATTCTGTAAACAAATGTCAGTTACTAAAAAATATACTAAATACAGTCACTGTACAAAATAGCATAGTGCCACTTTGTGATCTGTGGGTCAGACAGGTTTAATGGTCATACTGTGGTACAGAACAGGTATAGTCAATGTCCAGTTCATCTAAAATGGTGGTTGAAAGACTCCTTTTCCCAGTACTTTTTAATCTGTGGGTCAGACAGGTTTAATGGTCATACTGCGGTACAGGACAGTTATAGTTTATGTCTAGTTCAACTAAAATGGTGGTTGAAAGACTCCTTTTCCCGACACTTTTTAATTTGGCGGTCAGACAGGTTTAATGGTCATACTGCGGTCCAGGACAGGTATAGTCCAATGTCCAGTTCAACTAAAATGGTGGTAAAAGACTCCTTTTTTCCGTCACTTTTTAAATCTGGGGTCATACAGGTTTGGGGCTCATGCTGTGGCCCAGGACAGGGATATTCAATGTCCAGTTCAAGTAAAATGATGGTTCAAATCATACTGCCTTCTGGCACTTTTTAATTTGTGGGTGATGCAGGTTTAAGGGTCATGCTGTGGTGCAAGACAGGGATAGTGAATGGTCTGTGATTTTTTTTCTGTGGCTTTTATAACCTAATTGTCTTGCCTAAGATGTAGCACATATACAGTTTGCTGTTGTGGATGTTAATTTCAGCTTCTCCAGCACTGTTTGGGTGTAAGAATGAAGGTGTTGTTTTTCTCCCATAGACTTTAATGGTCATCGGTGATAATCTATTATCGACTATCGGATATCTTATTGATAATTGCCGATATCGAATATCGACCCGATGACGATAGTCAACGTAATCGCTCATCACTAATTATAACGAAGATAAATAGTAGATGTTAGTTATAGTCTATTATGTATGATATATTAATCTTTCTTGCACGCAGAAATTTTGAAAGTTTGAAAATGGTAAATTTTTCCAAATTTTCATGATATTTTATATTTTCACAAATAAATAAGGATTGTATGGACCGCAATATATTACTAACTCAAAGCACAATGAGTCACAAGAAAACATTCTTTGAATCACATGGATAGGTTAAAGTATCAAAAAGTTATTCCTACATAAAATGACACATCTAAAAAACAATATTTGGTCTGCACATTCAAAAAGTTTTCCCACCTCTATTGAGGTCGCCTCATCGATTGGCGGTGAGCTTATTAAAGTTTTGATCAAAAATGTACACTAAGAACCTCAAATTTTTGTTTATTCAAAGTAGTAGAAATGCTTTTCCAATAGTTCCTATGTGCCTTTTGATTTCTTTTTAGTGCTAGTAGTGTGATTGGATTGAATTGTGCTTATAAAGTGACACGTGTCAGCAGGGGCGCCATCAGGAATTTCAGGGCCTCATACAGCTGAAGCATCTGGGGCCCCTGTCAACCCCGCCCTCTGCCAACCCCGACCCCACCCCACCCATATCCTCCTGCCCCACCACCTCCGCCCCCTCACCAGTCAGCAACCCTAGATAAAGAGGGGCCCCACACAGCTGGGGACCAGGGGTGGGCTTCACAGGGGCCCCACACAGCTGGGGACCAGGGGTGGGCTTCACAGGGGCCCCACACAGTGGGGAACAGGGGTGGGTTTCACAGGGGCCCCACACAGCGGGGAACAGGGGTGGGCTTTACAGGGGCCCCACACAGCGGGGAACAGGGGTGGGCTTCACAGGGGCCCCACACAGCGGGGAACAGTTGTGGGCTTCATAGGGGCCCCACACAGCGGAGAACAGGGGTGGGCTTCACAGGGGCCCCACACAGCGGGGAACAGGGGGGCCTCAAACTGAGGGGCCTCACACAGCTGGGATCAAGAGGGGGCTTCAGTGCGGCCTCACACAGCTGGGACCCAGAGGGGGCTTCAGTGGGGCCTCACACAAAGCTGGGACCCAGAGAGGGGGCTTCAGTGGGGCCTCACACAGCTGGGACCCAGAGGGGGCTTCAGTGGGGCCTCACACAGCTGGGACCCAGAGGGGGCTTCAGTGGGGCCTCAAACAGCTGGGCCCCAGAGCGGGGGCTTCAGTGCGGCCTCACACAGCTGGGACCCAGAGGGGGCTTCAGTGGGGCCTCACACAGCTGGGACCCAGAGAGGGGGCTTCAGTGGGGCCTCACAAAGCTGGGACCCAGAGAGAGGGCTTCAGTGGGGCCTCACACAGCTGGGACCCAGAGGGGGATTCAGTGGGGCCTCACAAAGCTGGGACCCAGAGAGAGGGCTTCAGTGGGGCCTCACACAGCTGGGACCACGAGGGGGCTTCAGTGGGGCCTCTCTGAAGCCCCCCCAGGCACCTGTCATGAGGGGCCCCACTGAAGCCCCCTCTGTGGGTCCCAGCTGTGTGAGGCCCCACGGAAGCCCCCCCTGTTCCCAAGCTGGGAGGGGCTCCGCACACTGTTCAGTAGTGGGCTCCAGAGAGGCCCCACACACTTCAGAGGCCAGTTCACAGAGGGGGGGTGTGCTCTGCTGTACAGGAGCACTTGGTCAGTACCTTAATCTAGCTGCTTAAAGCAGAGACTCACACTTACTTGTTCAGCTGAGCAGCCTGTGACTGGAGCCAGCCCCGCCTCTCTTTCTCTCTCTGCCTATGGGCGGGGCTTCACTAATTCAAATTGTCATGCATCCCGCCCGCAGAGAAAGAGGCGGGGCCGGCTCCAGTCACAGGCTGCTCAGCAGAGCAAAAAAGTGTGAGTCTCTGACTGAGTGCTCCTGTGCAGTAGACCATGGCCCCACTCCTCCCAGCCTCTGAGCCGCACGGGCCCCGCTCCTCCTGCCATCTTAGCCGCATGGGCCCCGCTCCTCCCAACCTCCAAGCCGCACGGGCCCCGCTCCTCCTACCGTCTGCCACACGGGCCCTGCTCCTCCCAGCCTCTGAGCCACACGGGCCCCACTCCTCCTACCGTCAGCCGCACGGGCCCCGCTCCTCCCAGCCTCTGAGCCGCACGGGCCCGGCTCCTCCTACCGTCAGCCGCATGGGCGCCGCTACTCCCAGCCTCTGAGCCGCACGGGCCCCGCTCCTCCTACCGTCTGCCACACGGGCCCTGCTCCTCCCTCCCTCTGACCCAAAAGGGGCCCCCACTCCCCCTTTACCGCCCTGCCCCCACGGGCCCCGTCCCCCCAAAAACCTCGGAGCCCCAAGGGGCCCCTGCTCCTGAAAACCCGTCAGCCGAAACCCCCCGCTCCCCAACCCCCCGGGAGCCCATGGGCCCCCAAACCGTGGACAGCCCCCGCCAGGCCCATGTGCCCCAGCCGAAAGCCCTTGGTTTTTTTGTGAAATGGGGGGGGCTCCCCTTTGCAGCGGACCCCCTTTTGGTTTGCCGGGCCCCGTACGGCAGTGCCCCCGTACCCCTTTTAACGGGGGCCCCCTGCTTTGTAAAGATTTAAAAATAGGGTCGCCCAAAAGGGGTCAAAACTGGTGTGAGGGTTTAAGGGGTTAAAGGTAATAAGTTTTCCTTTTTTACTGGGCCACTTTTGCATCCCAAGGTACCATCAATGGTACCATCCAATTGATTGAAAACTCTTCCTGGCAAATTAGAAAAATTTTTGAAAACCAGAATTTTTGTTTTCCCTCTATTTATATTTTTTTTAAATTTTTATTAATTTTTTAAATTTTCCCTTTAAATTTTTAAACCTTTAATTAATAATTGCCCCCTAAAAACAAAAACTTTAAAAACTACCCCAAAAATTTTGAAAAAAAAATTTGCATTTTTTTTTTGTTAGTTCCAAAAAAATTTATGAAAAAGCCTTTTTTTATAATTTTAAGAAAATTTTAAACACATGTTTTAACAATGCAAATTGCAAATTTTATAAAGTTGAGTTAATCAACTGTTTTAAACTAATAAATCGGGCCGGCAGGGGAAATTTTGTAAAATTAAATTATTTATTAATGTTACATCTGTAATGAAATGTATTCTTTTTTGTAATATTTTTTGACATATCAGTGGCTGTGATGATTCTATTAAATACATTTTCTTAGCTTTGAAAGATCTGAAAATCTGGCTTCAAGTAAGTTGTAGGCATGATTCTTTACTTCAAACAATAAGATAGTCTCTTACAAAAAAACTAGAGATTGGGGCAAACAATTCTAACCAAAAATGGAATTCGTTTTCAAATTTTAGGAAAAAATTTTTGGGGTTTTGCAACGAAGCCCAAAGTTTTTGGGTAATTTGCGGGGTTTAAGCGGGCTTTTTTTTTTTGGGAAAAATGGCGCAGCAACCCCTGGCTTACATGGGGGAGGGGAAATCGGGAGAAAAAAAAGGAAAAACCCCCAATGACATGTGCAAAACAGAAGCCAAAACACGACCGGGGGGCCCTTTGTGACTTTAAGGCCCCAAAAATTACGGGGCGCCCTATTAAATTTCCCCCCACAATTCCACGGGCCCTTGGGATAAAGGGAACTAGCGCTCTGCTGCAAATATATTGAATAAAAATAAAACAAAACCCCTTTTTTCAGCGACGGGGGAGAAAGACCTTACAAGTGTGTGTCATTTGCACACTTGTTACTAACAGCTTTTTTATTAAACTTCTGCTGCTGCACTATTTTGCCCTCCTTTTTAAAACCAAAATCGTTTTTTTACGACACTGGGGGGAAAACCCCTAACAAGTGTGTGTCATTTTCCAAAACTGTTATTTTTAACCCCGCGTTATTATTTTTTTTGTAGTTTGTGGGGTAATTTTCCATGAAGTCCCCGGGTTTGGGGTTTTTTTTCTGTCACAACCATTGGTTGTTTCTTTAGTATAATTAATACCCAGGTTAAATTTAACCCCTTGATTGTGGGTTAATTTGCACTAAAAAAAAAGGGCCCTTTTTTTTTTTTATTTTGTCCCTCTTTACACCTAATTTTTTTATCTGGTTTTTTTTGTCGATATTTCCAAACCCAAGGGTTAATTTTTAATTTTTTTTAACAAAACAGTAGTTAAAACAGAGAGGTGGCAGGTAAAATTAAACCTGTGAGTTTTCAGTGGACAAATGTTTCCCGGAGCAGGGGACCGGTCCCAAGCACAGTAAGGGGGGCGTCCAAAAGCAAGGGGGTTTACCTCGGAGGCCAGAACGCTGGGTCATCCGTGGCCGGGGTGTTGACCACCCCAAACCCCAAAAGGGGTTTCCCCCCAGATGAAAATTTACAAAACCCCCGCCCAAAATTCCCGGGGGAAAAGTCAGAAAAAACCCTTAGTTGGCAGGTCCAGGAGGGGGGTCACCCCCCGTCCTCAAACCCCCCCTGTCCCATTCGGTTCCCTCAGCCAGAGACTACTATGTGGGGGTGGGCTCAGGCCCCCCTATTTCAAACGAGGGGGGGGAAATCTTTTGAGGGCAGTCAGTAGTACTTTTTGGGAGCGAAGAGGGGGGCAGACATCCGCTTGGGTTTTTGCAGTTTGGGGGGAAAAATAGTGGGTTTTTTAGAGTGGGGACGGGAGGGTTTTGTTTGCAAGCATCCCGGCTTGCATTTCCCGAAAAATGTTGGGAGAAAGCAATGATGGGCCCAAAAACAATTTAAAAGACGTGTAGCCGACGCAAATTGGGAGCCAGGGGGGAAGCAAAGGGGTTTCATCATCACCCTCGGGGGAAGAGGGTGGGCAGTTGTGGTCAGGGAAAAGGGGGCAGCAACAAGTTGGGGGTGGGGGCCTGTAGTCACAAAGGGGCCGGGAGTGCAAAGTCGGGAGCCAAAAGGCCCCGGGGTTAAAAAAACCCACTTTTTGCAGAACCAAGAAAGTAAAGGCCAAAAGGGGCCAGCCCCAGGCAGCGGCGTTAGTAGCAAATCAGTCCCGGAAACATTGGGGGTAAAAAACACCTACTTTGGCATTTTTGGCCCGTTTTTTTTTTTTAAGAAAACCAGTTTGTGGGCCCCAACATGTTTATATTAGAAACTGTGGGGGAAAAGGTTTAAGCGTGGGCCCGGGGGCTAACGGGTTGGGGACCACGGCCCCCGGGGTCAAAAACACCAAACCTCACCAACCCGTGGCTTGGGGAGAAACTTGGGTTTTTAAAAATTTGTGGTCCCCTTTTCCCGCCCGCCACAGGGAAAAAAGCAGCAAAAACGGGACTTTAAAAGGCCCCCGCATACCATTTCAGCCCGTCAAGGCTCCACCACCCCCTGCCGAAGGGAGCTGTTTTTTTTGCCATCTTGTCCCCGGTCCAATTCTCCCGCTCCTCAAAACTCATGGTGCCAGCTGCCTGTTCAAAAAAGGCAAAATTTTCCCCAAAAAGACAAAAAAGTAAAAGTGTCTAACCATTCTAAAATTTTCAGAACTTACTTCTCCTGTCCAAAATTGTTGGGCAAATGCCCGTCCCCCCTTTTCCCAAGTGGGGGACTCTTTCAAAGTCCCAAAAATAATGGTTGTGCCCAGCCAAGGGGGGAGGGGTTCCAAGCCGTAATTTAATTTTTCCCAAAAAGGAGGGACCCCGCCCTTCACAAATTTGAAAAACAGAAGGGGGGCCAGTCCTTGAGCTAATCGGTTTCTTCCAAAGGGGCCCCGGCCCGAGCGGACATTTTGGGGGCTGTAAAAAACGGGCAGGGAGTGGGACAGGGCCTTATGGCCCCACTTGGTTTTAAAGTGCTTCCTGCCCCGTCCCTACCAACAAAAATTTGACAGGAGGGCGCCACTTTCCCCCTCCCCGTTGTCCAAATGCTGGGGTCCGCATCAATTTTCCGCCTCCCCCCCCTTTCCCCCCCACCTCAGCCTCCACAAGTCTAAGTTCTGCCTTTCCCTTTTATACCACAAAGTGCAGGGCCCCACAAATGTCCCCGCAGTTCTACACCTGGTTTGCCTGGGGGGAACGAAGTTTCAAAGGGGAAAAAAATGCTCCGGGCATTCAAAAAAAGAAATCGGAACCATGGTGAAAAAGACAAAAGGAAAAGGGAAAGTGGTGTCCGGCTGCACCGAGGAGGGAAGACCCCAAGCAACCCTGCACGGCCCCATTGTTCAATCTGGTTGTCAAAAGTTTCCCGAAGTTTCCCAACCTCTGCAAAACATTCTAAAAAAGCCAGGAAACTTTGCATGCACTTCATCCATTCTTTCAAAGCCCAAACCAAAACACACCCCCTTGAGTTGCAGCGGCCCCGAACGGCCCCCCCAAAATTGGCTGATATCAATGGTTTTCCCCATTGTAATTCCAGCCCCATTTTTTAGCCCACCGTATAACAAAAAAGGGCCATTAAATTTTTTGATGATTCAAGTGGAAACCAAATGTGTAATTTTGAGTCACCAGGGCAGTTCATGCGTGACACCTCCCTTTCTCGGGCCCTTTGAAGAGGCCACGTTTTTGCAGTCCCAGCTACAATAAAAAAGTCACCCAGCTTCAGTCCTGAAAGATGCTGCAAAATCTTCTGGACAGAGGCGGAAGTGGGCCCACACTCATGGCCACATGAGTCCCTGGGGGGTGAAATTTGGGGAGGGGGACTTAAGCACAACGTGCCTTGTGAAATGATGTTTTTTAAAATCCAGTGACAGGAGAAGGACAGAGATTGGGGAAAGGGGGGGAAGGAAAGACGGCAATCCCAAACACCGCACAGAAAACAATGGGGAGGAGGGGAGGGGGCCCCAATCACTTGCCAGTTTCCGCACAGTTGATTTGCCTGGGGTAGGAAGCGAAATCAACAATGGCAAGGGATACTTTTTTTCCTCCACCCCCTTGGGCCCCCTCTACGGTCCAAAAAGGGGCCTTTTTTATCCAGAGGGAGAAAAACTGGGGTAAAATAAAAATCCTTTGTAAACCCTTGGTCCGTCCCATGTGGCCACGCACCCGCAGGGGAGGGGGGGTTCCCTCGCTCAGTACCTGCCCCGGGTGCTGTGGGAGGGTTGGGGGGGAGGGGGAGGGCAGTTCAGCTCCATCAAAAGCGAAAAATTCTAGTCGTTGAAGCACTTCCCCTTTACCTGCTTAGTGAGGAATATCACAGCACGAACCCAAAAGACCCTGAACCAGCGGGGTGGCCTACTCGATCACAACTGCCACCCCGTAGAAGATCCGCTGGATCGGGGCCAACTTGATTTGGCCGCAACTTGTCGAGTTTGCAGGGGAGAAGCTTTCGTGCCTGGCCTAGTGGGCATTAGAGGGGGTTTCATGCGGGGGGGGCCAGTTCCCCCAAAGGGAAACCCCTTGCCCCCGAAAGTGGAGAGATGCCTTTTTAAAATGAATCGGGGTGGTGGCTGGGTTTTTCCCCCCTCCAATGCCTTAGACAGATTAGATCACCATGACGCCCCCCAAAACCCTTTGAAAAGATCTGTTATAACTACCCCCTATCCACTATTTTGGCCCCCCCCCTGATCCCACACATCTGCTGCCTTTGCTCCATTGCCCCCCCACCATCCCCGGGGACTGGAATGCCCCCACCTCCACTTCTGTCTTGTTCCACCCCGGCCCTATGCTACTGCGGGTTTTTTGGGGCCGCCACCTTCCAAAACCTCTGTCATTTGCCCACTCTCACCCATTGCTGCGCTGAGCTGAGCTGCTGCCGCCCCCTTCACATCATTATCCACTCGGGGCCTCCTTGTTGCGGCCCACCCCCAGAATTTGTCATTCTTCCTCTGGGGGCTCCTGTTTTGCTGCCCCCAATAATTTGTCTTTGGCCACCTTGGCCTACTCATGCCTCCAATGCCCCGCTTTCTCTTTGGAAAAACCCTTTTTTTTTCCTAATGCGTTTACACCCTCCATAACTCTATGACGTTGCCACTTTTGTTTGGTTTTCCCCTTCTTTTCACTTCAAAAAAAAAAGGTCACTTTGTTGAATTAGCTACCAAAAACGGATGGATACAAACACGGGGAAACAGCAAATATCCCATTTATGGTCATCTCTTTTGGATCAACTCCTTTTTTTTTTGGCTTTAGCAATACGATGATTATTGACCGATTAAAGCAACATGAGGGATGAAAAAAAGGGGTAAAATGTCATGACGCAACGAAAATTTTACTGCCGACACCCCCCCCACCTTCACTAATTATCAAGTTTAAACGAACAGTTCTGCTAATTTGGGAAATCACTGTTCGTGTAAAAAAGGAGTGCGCTCTTTGATGTTTTTTTAAATTTTTGGCCCCACGGGGTCTTTCAAGCTGGCGCTGATGTTACCTTGTCAGGCTACGTTCCCGCTTCACTTATTTGGTCAGTTTTGCCCCTGTAAGTGCCCAGGGAATTGAAGAGGGAAGCGATTTTAAGAGTGGCGGCTGTCATGTGCGTGTCATACTAAAATTCAGCATTGTATGAAGACCAAACCACGCTCCCTATGCATATTTGAGCATGGCACAATGTTCTGCAACACCCTACAGGCTCTCTGCAGCCAGGAAAAAGTTGTTTTTTAACGCAATTCGCCGCAAATAAATTTTGGTCGAAAAGATTTTTGCTGGAAAATTTGGCGAACTTGGCGAATCAAATTTTTGAGAATTTCGCCCATCTCTACAAATAACATTGTATTTTGATTTATGAAGATATTCTTGTATTTTGTCCACAAAGTAAAGTCACTGCTAGTGATGAGCGAATACGTTGACTATAGTCATCGGGTCGATAGTCGATATCGGCAATTATCAAGACAATTTCCGATAGTCGATAATAGATTATCGCCGATGACCATTAAAGTCTATGGGAGAGGAACAACACCTTCATTCTTACACCCAAACAGTGCTGGAGAAGCTGGAATTAACATCCACAACAGTCAAATGGATACGTGCTACATCTTAAGGCAACCACACTTAGGTTATAAAAGCCACAGAAAAAAATCACAGACCGTTCACTATCCCTGTCTTGCACCACAGCATGACCCTTAAACCTGCATGACCCCACAAATTAAAAAAGTGCCAAAGCAGGGCCGTCTCTTCATTGGGCCAGGTAGGCCAGTGCCCGGTGGCCCGCGAGCCCAGGGGGGCCCTGAGGCCCGGGCGGCTGCCTGCCCGGCCCAATGGATTCACTCACACCGCCGCCCGCCGAGCTCAGACACAGCTCTTTCTGCCCTGCCTGCGCTTAGTTACTTGTCCCAGCTGCGCAGGCAGGGCGGTGCGGGCTGCGGTGGTCAGAGAGCAGGGCGCCCACTCGCTATGCCGCTCCGGCGCTTTACAGTTCACAGCGCAGGCTGGGGCGGCGCTAGCCTTTCTTCACAGAGGCGCCGCCCCAGCCTGCGCTTTGAACAGTAAAAAACTGGCGCGGCAATTGCTTAGGTGCCTAGGGCGGCACGGCAGGAGGTTTTTTTTTTTTTGTTTGTTTCTTATTTTTCTTTTCCTATCTGACCCGGAGCGGCCGGCGGAGGGGGAAGTGGGGGGTTGGGGTCAGTGTCGGGGAGGCGGCGGGGTCAGTGTCGGGGAGGCGGTGGGGTCAGTGTCGGGGGGGCGGGTTTGAGGTCTGCGGCTCCGGTGACTGCCCTTACATTGGTGGCAGCGGCTACTGAGAGAGGAGCGGAGCAGCGCAGCTCCGCCCTCTCTCTCTGCCCAGCACAGCGCAGCTAAACAGCTAAAGGAAGCTGAGAGCAGCAGCAACAGCGATGCCCCGCCCACTCTATTCCCCTGCCCCGGACGGCAGGACGAGAGGAAGACTACAGCACACAGGTAAGTGGGGGGGGGCTGAATACATTGTGCTGGGGGGGCTTTAATACATTGTGCTGGGGGGCTGGATACATTGTGCTGGGGGGGTTGAACACATTGTGCTGGGGGGGGCTGAATACATTGTGCTGGGGGTGGGGGCTGAATACATGTGCTGGGGGGTTAATACATGTGCTGAGGGGGCTGGGGGGCTGAATACATGTGCTGGGGGGGGTTAATACATTGTGCTAGGGGGGTTGAATACATGTGCTGGGGGGGGATGAATACATTGTGCTGGGGGGGCTGAATACATTGTTCTGGGGGGGGGCTGAATACATTGTGCTGGGGGGTGGAATACAATGTGCTGGGGGGGTGAATACATTGTGCTGGGGGGATTGAAAATTGTGCTGGGGGGGTGAATAAAATTGTGCTGGGGGGTTTAATACATTGTGCTGGGGGGGTAATACAGTGCCTAGGGGGTTGAAAAACATTGTGCTGGGGGCTGAATACATTGTGTGCGTGGGGACTGAATACATTGTGCTGGGTGGGCTGAATACATGTGCTGGGGGGGCTGAATACACTGTGCGGGGGGGCTGAATATATGTGCTGGGGTGGCTGAATACATGTGCTGGGGGGGTTGAATATATTGTGCTGGGGGGTTAATACTGTGCTGGGTGGGGCTGAATACATGGGGCGGGGGAGGGGGTGAGACACGTAGGTGTTAGGAATCCTATCCTTTTTATCCTACCTGCTGGCGAAGTATCTAAGCCTATCCTGTGTTACCACCTCGGCGTTGGGTATCTAACCTATCCTGTGTTATCCCACCTGCTGGCGCTGGTTTATCTAGCCTATCCCCGTGTTATTCTACCTGCTGGCGCTGTTTATCTAAGCCATCCTGTGTTATCCTACCTGCTGGCGCGTGGTATTCTAAGCCTATCCTGTGTTATCCCCCTGCTGGCGCTGTTTATCTAAGCCTATCCGTGTTATCCTACCCCCTGGCGCTGTGTATCTAAGCCTATCCTGATGTTATCCTACCTGCTGGCGCGTTAAACTAAGCCTATCCTGTGTTACCCTACCCTGGCGCTGTTTATCTAAGCCTAATCCTGTGTTTAACCTACCTGCGGCGCTGTTTATCTAAAAACCTATCCTAGTTACCTATCTCTAGCGTTGAGTATCTAAGCCTATCCGTATTATCCCACCTGCTGGCGCTGTGTATCTAAGCCTATCCTGTGTTATCCCCCCTCTGGCGCTGGGTATCTAAGCCTATCCTGTGTTATCCTACCTGCTGGCGTTGGGTATCTAACCTATCCTGTGTTATCCTACCCATGTGTTGGGTATCTAAGCCTATCCTGTGTTATCCTACCTGCTGGCGTTTTGGGGATCTAAGCCTATCTGTGTTAAACCTACCTGCTTTCCTGCATCTTGATGTCACTGTCCCCCCACCTATAGGACCCTGGTCATTGTCTTGCCCTCACTCGTTTGGCCATGTCACAGTGACATAGCCAAATGAGTGGGGGACTGTGACTTGGCCATATGGGTTGGGGGACAGTGACATGGCCATAGGGGGGGGGGACAGGACTTTGGGGAAATGAGTGGGGGACAGTGACATGGCCATATGGTGGGGGGCAGTGACATGGCCAAATGATGGGGACGTGAACACGGCCAAATGGGTGGGGGACAGTGACACGGCCATATTGGGTGGGGACAGTGACACGGCCAAATGGGTGGGGGACAGGACATGGCCTTTTGGGTGGGGGACAGGTTTACACGGCCATATGGGTGGGGGACAGTGACATGGCCATATGGGTGGGGGACAGTGACAAGGCCATATGGGTGGGGGAAAAGTGACACGGCCATAAAGGTGGGGGGACAGTGACATGGGCCATATGGTGGGGACAAATGAAAATGGCCATATGGGTGGGGACAGTGACAGGCCATAATGGGTGGGGACAGTGACATGGCCCTATGGGTGGGGACAGTGACACGGCCATATGGGGGGGGACAGTGACTAGGCCAAATGGGTGGGGGACAGTGACTAGGCCATATGGGTGGGGGACAGTGACACGGCCCAATGGGTGGGGGACAGTGACACGGCCAGATGGGTGGGGACGTGAAAACGGTCAGGATGGCTGGCTGACCCCAAGCAGAAGTTACATGACTTAATGTTGCCCACAGGCCAGTCCACCAGCAGCTCCTAATTATATAAATTACTACGTGGTCTGGCCTGTCCATGCAGCAATTTATATAACTTAGGAGCTGCTGCGTGGCCTGGTTGGGGGACCCAGTGCATAGATCTGCCCAGGGGCCCATAATGCTGTTAAGACGGCCCTGCCAGAAGGCAGTATGATTTGAACCATCATTTTACTTGAACTGGACATTGAATATCCCTGTCCTGGAACGCAGCATGAGCCCCAAACCTGCATAACCCCAGATTAAAAAGTGCTGGAAAAAGGATTTCAACCAC